>CAIGQV010001319.1:5382079-5400728 GCA_903798115.1 Danio jaintianensis | reverse complement strand
ACCGTCCTGAATGAGGCCGATAAGTGTGGTGTCGTCTGCAAACTTCAAGATTTTGACAGAGGCGTCCTTTGAGGTGCAGTCATTTGTGTACAGTGAGAAGAGCAGAGGGGAGAGGACACACCCCTGGGGGCCGCCAGTGCTGATTGTGCGGGTACTGGATGAGAATTTTCCCAGCTTCACCAGCTGCTGCCTGTCCGTTAGGAAGCTGTTGATCCACTGACAGACAGAGTTGGGCACGGAGAGCTGAGTTAATTTGGGCAGGAGAAGTTTTGGGATGATAGTGTTGAAAGCCGAGCTGAAGTCAACAAACAAGATCCTCACATAGGTCCCTGGTCTGTCTAGGTGTTGCAGAACATAATGCACTCCCATATTGACTGCATCATCCACAGACCTGTTTGCTCTGTAGGCAAACTGAAGAGAGTCCAGTGAGGGTTCAGTGATGTCCTTCAGGTGGGCCAGCACCAGTTTTTCAAAAGACTTCATGACCACAGATGTTAGCGCCACCGGTCTGTAGTCATTAAGTCCTGTAAGTATGGGTTTCTTTGGGATGGGGATGATGGTGGAGCGTTTAAAGCAGGAGGGCACTTCACACAGCTCCAGTGATCTGTTGAAGATCAGGGTGAAGATGGGGGCCAGTTGGTCAGCACAGGATTTTAGACAGGCTGGTGTTACAAAATCTGGGCCTGGTGCTTTTTTCCTCTTCTGTTTTTGGAAGACCTAGCGCACATCATCTTCACTGAACTGAAGTGTTGGGGAGACGGGGTGTGGTGGAGGTGTTAATGGTGGTGTGAAGAGCAGTTCAGGGTGGGTGTGGGGTGTTTTCTCAAACCTGCAGTAAAACTCATTCAGGTCGTTTGCAAGTCGTTCGTTGTCTACAGTGCTGGGGGATGGTTTCTTGTAGTTTGTGATGTTTTTCAAACTTTTCCACACGGATGCTGAGTCGCTGGAAGAGAACTGACTCCTTAGTTTCTCAGAATAGTTCCTTTTTGCCACTCTGATCTCCTTTTCCAGTGTGTATTTGGCCTGTTTATACAAGGCCCTCTCCCCATTCCTGTAAGCAACCTCCTTGGCCTGACGCAGCTGTCTGAGTTTTACAGTGAACCACGGTTTGTCATTGTTGTATGTGAGTTGAGTCCTGGTAGGAATGCACATGTCTTCACAGAAACTGATATAAGATGTTACAGTTTCTGTAAGCTCATCTAGATCGTTTGCAGCAGCTTCAAAAACACTCCAGTCAGTGAGGTCGATTTTAGGATTAGGATTTAGGATTAGTGTTATTATATTATAAGTTACCTCCAGATTTTCAAGAGCATCTGTGCTCCGTGTCTCACGAAAATTCGTAGTTTATTTCTGGTCTATGATAGGTATTACTGAGTATCAAGGACAAGGATACTCATCAAAGTTGTAAAACATTCCTTTGCTACAGCAATCCACATGTAATTTTTACATTCCTTTGCTACAGCAATCCACGTTTTGTTTTTTTTGTTTGTTTTTTTAGGTTTTTAGAGGCTAAATTCAAATCAAATAACACCAAACTTCCCATATTACTTTGGAATGTTATGTCTACTTTACAAATATTGTGAAAAGTATGACAAAATACGTTTCATATTCCTCTAAACATAGGTGGCGCCCTTGCATGGTCACCAATGGAAACTGAATCTCATCCGGTGGTCATGTTTGGTACTGCGGCCAAACAAAATCTTATCGAAAGCTTATTTTTTGAGATATCAACTTCAAATTTGGAATATAATTTCTTCAGATATGTAGCTTTGATTTTTCTGTCAATTTTAGGATAAAACAGGTTTTGCAAAATGCATATTTTATGTAATATATTAAAATATAAATGTATCATTTTCATAAACATAAACGCACATAACTATTGTTTTATTAAAATGTTTGAATTGTTTTTACTTCAGCTCCAATCTAACATCTGTCTTCTTTTAAATGAGACCAAGCTTAAATCTATGCATCAAAGCATTGAAGATTGGCATTCAATTAAGTAAAGAGTTAAGTTGCATAGTTTTTGTCTTTTAGATTTAACACTGTTTCTCTCCTACTCCCCCTCTTCTTTCTGTCCAACAGCACATGTAGTGGTTGGGGCCCTGGTTTATTCTCAGAGCCCCGTTTCTCTGCTGGCCATGCTCCAGGTTAGGGCTAGAGAAAGAGAGGGAAGCAGCTATATTGTGGCCTGTTAGGGTAGAGGGAAAATCAACATGGGGTTTGAGGTCTTGGAGAAAGAAATGAAACCAAAGAAGAAGGGACAGGAAGAAAGAAGTCATTGGTAGATGAAGCCAGATAATATAAACAGTCTCATTGCCTGAATAAGTGCTTTTGGTCTAAACTTGTTGACAAGACAGATGTTAAGGGTCGAGGGGTTAATTTGTTCCCATGTATATGCACTATAGTGCAGTGTGCAATGCAAAGTGACACTTTCAAAATGTGTTTAAAAGTGGTTATGAATTGTACCAGAAAGAAAAGGATTTATTTGTCATAATAAGTTGCAGGTATATGTCAGTCCAGAGCTCTATTAATATACTTAAAAGAATAGTTCACCCAAAAATGAAAATTACCACTTAATTTACTCACCGTCAAGCCTTCCTAAAGGCTCTGGTATACTTCAAATGAAGTTCTTTTTCGTTCTTCATTTGAGGGCAAAAATAATTACGAAAAGGCTGAGTGATAGTATACTGTTTTCGAATACTCTGAAACCCCCTCGCTGCAGGGCGGGGTTTTAAATGTGTCGTCCTGCTTGTGTGTACTGCTAAACACAGCAACAATGGCGGCTAAATGCTGATTTATACTTCTGCGTCGAGTGCACATAGATGGTCCAGCGCAGCCTTTGCACAGTCGCACTTTGCCGAGGCTGATGCGCACCTCTCATTTAAAGGCTGGTTTATACTTCTACGTCGAGTAATTGGCATGACCCATGGTGCCTGCCTTGCGCGTAGCTGTGCATTTATACTTCTGCGTGCTGTTTGTGTTGCTCTGCAATAACACTTTTGAAACGCTAGCTGGCAGTAGGTTTTTATGTTCCTCTGTGTCGAGTTTTTTTTCTGTTTTCTGTGTCGAGTCTGTGTTTTTTTTTTTTTTTTAACGCAAGCTTAATGTAGAAGTAGCTAAAACTCACTCGTTCAGAGGCGGGAACCGGTGGACGTGCAGCAACTTTAGTCATAAGATAAACACAAAACAAAAGTTTCCATCTGGAGCTCCTTCATGGGACTCAACACTTGTAAACACTCGCTCCATCGGGCTCGTGGCTCTCAGCACCGCCCACACTTGTCACCGCTACCAAGCCGAGCAATCACAGAGCTTGCGCTGCGTGTCGTTATGACATGTAGTTACATTTTTTGAGAGGTGTGCATCCGCCATGGCGAAGGCTATGCGACTGCGCAGAGGCTGCGCCGGACCATACGCGCACGCTTGACGCAGAAGTATAAATCAGCCTTTACTACACGTCACGTAGACACATTGCGCAACCTCTGTGATTGGTCTGCTTGGTATCATTGACAAGTATGGGCGGTGCTGAGAGCCGTGGAAGAGCATCGAGCTCGTTGGAGCGAGTGTTTAACAAGTGTCAAGTCCCATGGAGGAGATCCAGATGGATACTTTTGTTTTGTGTTTACCTTATGATTAAAGTTGCTGCATGTCCGACAGTTCCCGCCTCTAAATGAGCGAGTTTGAGCTACTTGTACATTAAGGTAGCATTACAGGTATGACAACACATCCACAAAGAATCTTGACACAGAGGAACATGAAAACCCGCTACCAGCTAGCGTTTCGGAAGTGTTATTTGCAACACAAGCAGAATGCAGAAGTATAAATGCAAGACTACGTACAAGGCATGTGCCATGGGTCACAGCGATCACTCGATATAGAAGTATAATTCAGCCTTAAGAGAGAAGAACAGTTTCATAAATATCTGACACACAACCTTCTCCGTGAGAAGCTCAACCGTGGCACGTCACATTGCTTTATATTTGCCATGGACAGACATCGAATGTAACAATATTTAGAACTTTATCAGCTACTCGACCCTCCAGTGTATTCATGTTGTATTTCATGTAACTCCGTGGATATGAAGCACATCTAAGAAGGTGGAGTTCCAGAACACACCCACTGATTGCGTTGTTGTCACGGACCAATGGCAGCTCAAAGGTGTTTAGGACCAAAACAAACTCCCCCAAAAAGTTCGCTTTGGTGAGCTATATCGAACTGCCAAAACAAACTCAAAAGGGATTTGGGCAGATTTTGTTCGAAATGGCATCATTTCAGTTCTTTTTTTCAAGTCTTTAAGTGTATATGACTTCTTTGGTGTCAGACGAACACAATCGGAATATAAAAATATAGTTTTGTATATATAATGTTATAACTATAATGTTTATAGTGCCTTTTATTTTGAAGCTTCCAAAAGCGCATAAATGTGTTGTCAAACTAACTCCTCAATGCATTACCACACAGTTTGTTTACCACAGAAGACAAGACGAACAAGAAAACTACTTGGCTTAGCATTACTATATAATGCTATACAATATATTATTCTTACAATGCTGTGTACATGTATCTACTCGTCTTACGTCATGTGTCATACGTTGTATACGTCTGTTGTGCATAATATGTATTCTGCCGTTGCTGGAAGCCAGTGATTGGAGTTAAATATTTGAAATATTTTGATTACGAAAACACATTGATCTGCTTCATAAGACATGTTAACCCACTGGCGGCGTGTGGATTAGCTTTATGAAGCTTCAAAATAAAAGCCATTATCCAACACCATTTTACAGCATTGAAGAGCCAGGATAACATTAAAAACTACTTTGTTTAAAAACTACCTGACAGAAAAAGAAAGTCAAATAGTGTATAGTGAAGATGGCTTGAGGGTGAGTAAATTATGGGGTAATTGCTTGGTTTTTGGATGAATATTCCTTTCATCCAAAAACAAGAATTGTATTTGCTAAAACATTGCTTCCTGAAGGGAGATTCATGGAAAACAGCTGCTTGTAGAAAGTACATGGAATCATGTAGCACTGCAATGAAACCCCGAGGCCTCCTCTTTTTATTTTGATGAAGTGTTGATCTAGCCCCTTGATGGATTTCAAACCGAGTGGCTTTTTTGACAGGAAAAGAGCTTAACCTTGTGGTACAGGCATATATATCTTTGTGAGTACTCGCAGTTTAAGCCAAGCTAGATTTAGCAGGCCATATGTGAAACGAATTAACTACTTCTTTCATTCCGTAGGGCAGGAACTCCTCCTTTCTCATGCTTTTTTTTCTCATCTGGTCTTACTCAGGTTTTGTTTTAAAGATCATTTCAGTCATCCAAGTCGATAATGATACACTAGAGAAGGATTTTATACCAGGTTCAGGCTACACAATATCAGCCAGACTTTGGCACAGTCTGTTTGACATAGAATGTCATGTTAATTCATGATGTAAACATTTTTAAATCTCACATGGACATAATGGACCACAGCCAATCTTGTATGTTTCATCATGATGTTCTGACAAAAAGACTAGCATTGTTTTTTTTTTTCTGTCCTCCATGACTGTTTCAGGCACATTTTCTGTGGCAAAATGAAAAAGAGAGATAAATACACTCACCGGCTACTTTATTAGGTACACCTTACTAGTACCGGTTTGGACCCTTTTGCCTTCAGAACTGCCTTAATGCTTCATGGCATAGATTCAACAAGGTACTGGAAATATTCCTCAGAGATTTTGGTCCATATTGACATGATTGCATCACGCAGTTACTGCAGATTTGTCGGCTGCACATCCATGATGCGAATCTCCCAATCCACCACATCCCAAAGGTGCTCTATTGGATTGAGATCTGGTGACTGTGGAGGCCATTTGACTACAGTGAACTCATTGTCATGTTCAAGATATCAGTCTGAGATGATCCGTGCTTCATGACATGGCGCGTTATCCTGCTGGAAGCCATCAGAAGATGGGTACACTGTGGTCATAAAGGGATGAACATGGTCAGCAACAATACCCAGGTAGGCTGTGACGTTGACATGATGCTCAATTGGTACTAATGGGTCCAAAGTGTGCCAAGAAAATATCCCCCACACCATTACACCACCACCACCAGTCTGAACCATTGATACAAGGCAGGATGGATCCATGCTTTCATGTTGTTGACGCCAAATTCTGACCCTACCATCCGAATGTCGCAATAGAAATCGAGACTCATCAGACCAGGCAGCGTTTTTTCCAATCTTCTATTGTCCAATTTTGGTGAGCCTGTGCCAATTGTGGCTTCAGTTTCCTGTTCTTAGCTGACAGGAGTGGCACCTGGTGTGGTCTTCTGCTGCTGTAGCCCATCCGCCTCAAGGTTGGACGTGTTGTGCATTCAGAGATGCTCTTCTGCATACCTCGGTTGTGACCAGTGGTTATTTGAGTTACTGTTGCCTTTATATCAGCTGGAGCCAGTCTGACCATTCTACTCTTACCTCTGGCATCAACAAGGCATTTGCGCCCACAGAACTGCCGCTCACTGGATATTTTCTCTTTTTCTGACCATTCTCTGTAAACCCTAGAGATGGTTGTGCGTGAAAATCCCAGTAGATCAGCAGTTTCTGAAATACTCAGACCAGCTCGTCTGGCACCAACAACCATGCCACGTTCAAAGTCACTTAAATCACCTTCCTTCCCCATTCTGATGCTCAGTTTGAACTGCAGCAGATCGTCTTGACCATGTCTACATGCCTAAAAGCATTGAGTTCCTGCCTTGTGATTGGCTGATTAGAAATTTGTGTTAACAAGCAGTTGGACAGGTGTACCTAATAAAGTGGCCGGTGAGTGTATATTGGTGCTTCTGTAGGTGTAATTATACGATTTAGGAAATGTTCTGAGAGCTAGGGCAACAATACTCCTGCATTTATAATGTTTTCTCTATTGTATGTTTATGCTCATGTTTCTGGAAGACTGATGATAGTTCCACTTTTATGACATAGAGTGTGCATTTCAGTGCGCATTTAGGGCACACCCACACTGAGGGGCAAAACAATCCAACCTGCTCCATTGACTTTCTGTTGTAGGAAGTTGCTTCCCGGTCATTCACTGTAAAAAAATACACTGTGAGTTCCACCCAATTATTTCATGTTAACCCAACACAAATTGATTAAGAACTGATCAGTTGTCGGTGTCAATGGCGTAGTGGAAAGTGCATCGACACATGCACTCCAGTTCGATTCCCGCCTCGAGGTCCTATGCTGATCCTTCCCCTCTCTCTGCTCCCCACACTTTCCTGTCAATTCTCTCTACTGTCCTATCCAATAAAGGTGAAAACCCCGAAAAAATTATTATTAAAAAAAAAAAGTTCAGTTTAATACAAATGCCACTCTTGAAAGCCCAACCAAGCAAGTCAGAGGCTTGGCTTAGCTGAAGGAAAATGAGTGAGTGAACTTGAGTTCCCAAAAAAAGGTGGTATGTGAATGGCCCATATGGCTTACTTGTTTTATTCTCTCTTCCATACACCATGCACACATACCATAGGGTATTATTGGCAGTTACCTTATTTGGATCACCCATAACAAATCTTACTGTACTGAACCGTACCGTTGAGTGGAAAGAGACAAGTTGTAGGAGGGCAGTGGTTAGCTTGCTGCCAAAATGGGTGATCTACAGGAAATAAATAATTTGAGACCTTAAATTTGAGTCTTTTATGCAAAGACAAAAAAAAAAATCTCAAAGACTTTTTGAGATCTCAAATCTCAAAGACAACAGGCTGAAACATGAGATGGGATGAAATGATTAATTCTGGGCAGACATACTGTAGTCGATCGATTTACAGATGATATTCCATTTATAGAAGATATTTTAGATCAGGGGTCTCAAACTGCCAGCCATTTACGCTGCCAGCCAGGCAATTTAAGGCTCCACATGTCAAAAATATAATGAGATTCAGCCTCCAAAATAAATATAATTTTTAAATATTATCATTTTTGTTCAGTCGCATATAGCCACTTGTGGTTTATGACCTGCTGTACATTTAAGGTACTGCATTATATATGTGGTTTAGCTTTACTTTCAGTTTCTCTCAGTGAACATAGTCGAGCGTAATACGCATGCAGTTTCTTTCAGTGGCTGATTTAAACGTTGAAACCTTGGAAATACATGTCTGTAAGTGCTCTTATACCGCCTGTATTTTGTTGTAATTACACTTCCTTATTGCTTACACACTATGCTGGTGGGGTAACAAATATGATAATTTATCTAATATTCTAGATAACTTGTCTCATTTAATAGATTTTCCCTATATGTGTATTAGGATTTGTATAACAGCTTTGTACATTAATACAATTTTAATATCAAGCTGGTTGAATTGAATATGTTAAATTAAATGTGAATATTTATATATTTTTTTCCCCTTTTTGTTCTAGTTTTACAAAAAAAGAAAGATATTGAGAAGAACAATTGCCAGTAAAGTCACTGAAGTTCCCAAACTGCTTTCTGGTGTTCTTATATGGAGTACGCTATCTGCTAAACTTCTGCTTAAGCAACAATTGGTTGGGACAGAATAATAATTTTTACTATGCCTATTTATTATTTGTAGTACTTTCATAGCAATTAAAACTACCCCTTCAATATGTACAACAAGAAACAAAAAGAGTTTTGACTACATATACTCTGTGGAAGAATGACTGAGGTTCTGTCTAATGCACGGCCATACACACACACACAAACAGCCAAAGATATATTTCAGCAGCTGTGGGATGCGATTGAACGTGCTGATTTCCATTATCACTGGTGACAGGTAATGATTAAAATATAAATGTCATGTCTGTTGACCTAAGGTGCATCAATTATCTCAGGTTTCCCATTTTGTGTTGTGCTTGACTGTTAAAATTGCCCTCCTATGAGTTGTCAAATGAACTGCAAGTTTCTGGAAATCTTGATCTTGACCTAGGCTTTTTTTTTCCACTTGATCAGGAAAAAGCTTTTGATTGAGTGGAAGTTCAATATCTTTGGAATACACTTGATGCTTCTGGCTTTGCGTTTACGTTTAGTGGAAGGATCAAAGTGCTTTAATAGATGGATTTGGTCCCCTGTTGGTTGGTGAAGAACGATGGCTGTTTGGATTATTTGTGATTTTATTTTCTATTTTTTGCATCACAAACACACTATAAAGATTATGGTGCTCAATAATCAATATTTTTATTACATGAATGAAAATAAAGCTGAAATTGACTTCCATAGTAGGAAAAACAAATACTATGGATGTCAATGGTTACAGGTTTCCAGCTTTAAAAGAAAAAAAATAATAATCTTCCTTTGTATTCAAAAATAAAAAGAAACGTATCCTCAAGACAGCTTTGGAACAAGGGAAGGGAGAGTAAATGATGACAGGATTTTCCTTTTTGGGTGAACTATCTCTTTAACCAATGAACTTGCTTCAATTTTCAGCTTGCACTCATCATCATTAAATCAGTTTGTTTTCTATGTGGTTTCCTCACAGAGTCTGACTGGTGGCCGTCACACACCTCGATACTCCTATGATCCATCCATCTTTGCTTTCCGCCCTGTCAGCAACGTTCCACCCAGCAGCCCTCTGCTCCCTGCTGAAGAACCTCCATGTGCTTGAGTGAATGGACTGGAATCCCGCGTCGACAAAACATGACAAAGTCGTGGACCAAAAGTTCCCAGCACAAATGACAGTGTATGTTTGCATTACCTGGGATATAAGTGTGAACAAAGGCCTTTTGACAAAACAGGAAGTGTGGTCAGGGCCAGAAATGAGAGGAATGAAGGACGGCGACCTATCAACTTTAGACGTTCCGTCCTGTCGGCCTCTCAGGAAACCCACTTAGAACTTGTTGCATTGACAAGGCCATGATGACCACTGCAATATCTATAAAACTACAACCAAAAAGTTTGGTTTCTCTAATGTGCTAAAGGAAGACTCCACATTTTATTTGTGGAAATTGGCTCATTTTACAACTCTCTTAGAGTTAAACAGTTGAGTTTTGCCATTTTTAAATCCATTCAGTCGATATCCAGGTATGGCGGGAGCACTTTTAGCTTAGCTTAGCATAAATCATTGAATTGGATTAGACAATTAGCATCTTCCTCAAAACAATTCCGTAAAGAGATTTGATAGTTTTCTTGTTTAAAGCTTGACTCTTCTGTAGTTCCACTGTGTAGAAAGACAGACAAAAAAATGAAACGTTTCTATTTTCTTGGTTGATATGGATAGGAACTATACTTTCATTTCAGCATAATAATCAGTGAATTTGCTGCTGTACCATAGCTTCAACAGGCGCATTGATGTTACAAAAGACTGTCAACCTAGTTACCTACTGTAGCTGGGGACTATTTTCAGGTGCTATGTAATGGGGCCTTCCGCCCCATGCAACGGCAGCAAAGTTTCTTGATTATTAAACTGAAATGAACATATAGTTCCTAGCCATATTGACTAAGAAAATTATTGACATATTGACAAAAAACATTTCTGTCAGTCTAAGTTCACAATGTAACTACAGAAAATTCAAGATTGAAGTAGGAAAATTATAAAAACTCTTTTTGGAATTTTTTAAGAAAGATGCTAATGGTCTAATCCAATTCAATGATCTATGCTAAGCTAAGCTAAAAGTGCTCCGGCCAGACCGTGAGATTGGCTGAATGGCTTAAAAAGTGGTACATTTTTAAGGAGACTTGTAAAATGAGCCTATTTCCAAAAAAAAAAAAAAAGTGAGGTGTTCTGTTAAACAGGAGTGAGCAGAGATTGGTCCAATGATCGGGCCACATGGTTATTGTCGAGACTATCAGAAATGCAAGAGCACATTTAGGTATTAAATAGGCATTAGCTTGTTTAGACAGCAAAATATGATGAGACAATCAGTTTGATTCCTGAATGGGCCTTAATAAATAAAGCCATTTGTTGCTTTTATATTATAGATTTTCATGCTAGAAGTCATTGTTCGACTTCAGATGTTACGTAAATCTGACCAACAATTTGTCAGTAATCACAGAATGGACTATTTGATTTGTCGTCCAAAGCAATTAGTTCATAAGTGAAGAATGGGGTAAAAAAACAACAACACATTACTAGATTTTCTTAAGGGAACACATTTATTTATTTATTTTGAAAATGGATTCGTTTTACAACTGTCCCAGAGTTATAACAAGAGTTGAGTTTTACTATTTTTGAATCCTTTCAGCCGATCTCCAGGTCTTATCAAAACACTTTGGCCGTTTTTGAGCGAGATGCTAATGGTCTAATCCGATTCAATGATCTAAGCTAAGCTAAACCAAACATGGTAAAACTCAACTGTTTAAATACATGGGACTTGTAAATTGAGCTTATTTTCCCCCAAAAAAGTGATGTTCCTTTAATGCCATTTATAAAATACACACCTTATGTAGCATACTCTGAAATTTGTACATAAAATACAATGAATGTTACCATCAATATCATGTAATGTTTTGACACTTTAAACACACACCAGGGATGAAAGTAAAGCTCTTACACATTGTTCAGAATGGAATACTAGTTTACTGCTTAATGCTTTAAAAATACATCACGTTTGTAATAAATGATGTGAACTGTTTTCTACAGTACGTTCCTCTTATGTACTCATTTAAATAATAAAAAAGTACATTTTACGACCACACTTTAACAGAATTTTACCAGGTATCCACCAAAATTAAAGCTATGTGATTTAAATTGTTCGAGGGTTTAAATAACTGAAGAATTAACTAGTATATGTATAAAAAGTGTACAGCAAGAAGGTCGCTGGTTCGAGCCTCAGCTGGGTCAGTTGGCATTTCTGTGTGGAGTTTGCATGTTCTCCCCGTGTTCGCGTGGGTTTCCTCCGGGTGCTCCGGTTTCCCCCACAAGTCCAAAGACATGCGCTATAGGTGAATTGGGTAGGCTAAATTGTCCGTAGTGTATGTGTGTGAATGAGTGTGTGTTGATGTTTCCCAGTGATGGGTTGCAGCTGGAAGGGCATCCGCTGCGTAAAACATATGCTGGATAAATTGGCGGTTCATTCCGCTGTGGCGACCCCAGATTAATAAAGGGACTAAGCCGAAAAGAAAATGAATGAATATAAAAAGTGTAAATAAATGTATCGTCACATTAATGTTTGTCAATTACAATTCTGATTATTTGAATAATAAAAAAGAAATACTGTTTTTAAGAAATTATTAAAACATTAACTTAAAATCTAAGGAGATACAACTGAATGGAATTAGAATGATATAACGTCTCTACAACAGTAATATATTGCTATGTAATTGATTTTGATGATAAAAAAATATATTAAATTAGATTCACGAATTAAAAGTATTATGACTAAATAATTGTATTACATTTTTTCCAGTCATGCAGTCTTATTTATAAGAAACTAAAATAAAAATCTAAATGAATCACTTAAAAAAAAAAATGCTAGATTTTCTGGTGACTTGCACATCATGTTAACCAACGTAAAGAACAGTTCATCCGTTGCTAAATTATTTATTATTATAAGTTAATATTTTACATGGGGAAAAAAATGGGAAATAAAGCCCTAAGCTATATCCGAAAACACTATTCACATAATTTATTACAAATGTGATGCGGTTTCACTTTTTAAAACTTGTATTACTTTAAATACTTATAAAACTTTATAAAATTATTCATTCATTCATTTTCCTTCAGCTTAGTCCATTTATTCATCAGGGGTCGCCACAGCGGAATGAACCGCCAACTTATCCAGCATATGTTTTACACAGCGGATGCCCTTCCAGCTGCAACCCAGTACTCGGAAACATCCATACACACTCATACACATCAATACACTATGGCCAATTTAGTTTATTCAATTCACCTATAGCGCATGTCTTTGGACTGTGGGGGAAACCGGAGCACCCATAGGAAACCCATGCGAACACGGGGAGAACATGCAAACTCCACACAGAAATGCCAACTGGCCCAGCCGGGACTCGAACCAGCGACCTTCTTGCTGTGAGGTGACATTGCTAACCACTAAGCCACCGTGTCCCCCCATTTGCAAAAAAAATAAAAGTTTTCAAAAGTCATTTTTTTGGGAAGATGAACTCTTCAATACACAATGACAACATGATTTATGGAAATTATATTATTTAAAATTATATTATGATTTAAATAGTTATGTTTTTGCAAATCAAATCTTATTGCGTATATTGTATTCAAACAACATACAGCAAATACAAGAATGCTAGTATACCATTCTTAACACAACATAATGTGATATCCTTCTGCTGTGTGGAAAAATGAAGTACATTACTGAAAATATGATCATAATTTTGACAACAGGAATCCTATCAATGCAGTATGTTTTAGAACCAACGATTGAGGATTTTAATTTTGGATGTAATTTACTTCGCAGCACACTTCAATACATGCAGTTTCTGATCTGCGTATGAGTAAATAAGCTAGACCAACCATATGGTGAACAATAAGGACAATTATTAATAGTTGTTGCATAGGTTTCACCTAGGTGTTTTCTGTATCTATATCTGTAACAAATACAACATATATTTTTAAATATAGCTATGGGACAAACAGTACAGTACATGCTTCCAACGTAAAAAGTTGTCCTTTTCTGTCTCAGTGCCTCAAATGAGGGAAATAAATGTTTTTTTTTCCTTAGTTTGTGTCTTGTTACTTAGTTTTTTAATTAATTGTTTTGATTTTTCATATTGCAAAAACTGTTTGGTGAAGCTCATAAAAGAAAATAGGTTTTCTTTGAATTAAAACGTTGAGTTTAACCATTTTTTAATCCATTCAGACGATCCCCAGGTCTGGCAGGAGCACTTTTAGCTTAGCTTAGCATAGATCATTGAATCGAATTAGACCATTAGCATCTCGCTCAAAAATGACTAAAGAGTTTCGATAATTTTGCTGTACGTCTATACTTATACATACATACATACATACACATACATGCATGAATTAGGCCTACACATAAGCTCAAACACACACACGTATAAGTTGTTGGGGGTAAATTGTTGTCATTATTGAAGGAATTTTTTGGTCATTTTTATTGGAGAATAATTCCTCATCAGGCTTGCGCTCAAATTGATCTTGTCTGTTCACATGCTCCACAAAAAATTTCAGCACTTGATAAACCATAATACCAAAAATATCCAGCTGTAGACCTACACATTTCAGGCCACACTAGATTCAGACCATTAGATCCAGGCTTCCAAGCGGGAGGGCCTTACGCCGCCAGTAGGTTGATTACAGCTGTGGCTAATGAGAATGTGCACATATAATACAGTATAGCGTCATTTTTGTGACACAGTATAACAATAAATACTGTTTATTCGTAACTGTAAGAGGTAGGTTTAGGTTTGGGCTGGGTGTAGACCAGGAATGGGCAAACTTGGTCCTATTTTTGTGTGATTTTTTTGTTGTGTATGTGCTTGTTTGTGTCCGCCAATAAGCAAATCTGCCAACATTTCATGTTCCATATCCATCCCAAAGGAGCTTTCTCATTCCAGTGTGGGCTGATTCCATAAATAAGCCGCATCTTTGTGTACAGAGAACCAGAAAGTGACATCAGTGGACAGTTATGATGATGGGGCTGAAGGAAGTAAGCCAGGAACAAAGACATAATGGGTGTGTTTCAGCAAGTCAGTTGAGCACACTGACCTTCTGGTCCTCTTTTAATTCCTGTCCTAAAATGAAATATGACATTATGAAATATGACATTTTTATTTTGAATGTCTGTGGAGCTACACCTTTTTTATGCTGTTAGTTCAAACTACTTGTTAAAAATGAGCTGAAATACCACAATTCTCGTCATTTCCACTTAATCCGTGTGTATTGTTCAAATTTAATACCCTTTTGTTATGCTCGTTACTGTTGATCATCAGTTGGCAGCATTAACCCTTTAGATAGGCCTGTGCAAAAAAAAGTTTCTGGCGTTTATATGGAGTTCTATGGAGTTAAACAGCAAATTATAGTCTGTGTGCATGTTTACTATGTTTACTACACACACACACACAGACACACACAAAATAAAGCCACCAACAATACAGAATGCATGAATATATGGTGTCATGGCTTTGCAATCAAAAAATGACATTATAATGGAAGTCAATGGGGCAAAAACAGCCCCGAACGTAACGAAAGGGTAGTCCATTTTCCCAGAGTGTATTGTTGAGTTTTTGAAAAATTTCAAAGCATTTTCCCAAAATATGTGTCAAAATAAGAATTGTCACCAAAATCATTTCATTTGCTGAAACAGAGAAAGCTGTGGCCAAATTAAGACTCAAAATCACCCTAGAGTGGATGAAAACATCCCCAACAGCACACAAGGTTAAAATTGTAAACAATTAAGTTAACTTAATTGTTTTGTGTTGGAACAACATGAAGGAATTATTTTGGTGTAACTATTGGTAAGTGGATATGCAGTTCCCTGCATGTTTTCCAAGAAATTTCTTAAAGAGGGGGAAATCTTGAAAATAAAAGTAATTTTAGGGGTTTTGAGATAAGAAAAAGACTTGTTAGAGTTTAAACTTTCTACAGTTTAAAGATTTAGAAGAGTTTGGATTTGAGTTTTGAGGTTGTGAAAATTGTGTTTGTTAATTCGCTCAGTGAGCCACAACTGCGCTAATGCCAGTTCTGAGATCAGTCTCAGTAGGCATTATTTAAGCAGTTGCAGTTTGTACGGCAATAAATAACAGAACATTCTGGTTGTCCAAATTAAACGAGTTTTATTGACTCCACAAGAGTAAACTCTGTTCCGGGCAAGTACACTCAAAAAAATGATTTTCAAACTACGTATTTTGAATGAGCTGAAACAACACAATTCTTGTGTATTTTTTGTGAACTCAATAGTTTTATTTTCAATCCACTTAAATTCGTTAAAACAATCACATTAACTTAATCGATTTTTGTTAGGACAACATGAATGAATTGTGTCTTGTCTTTTTTACTGTGTAATTCAAAATGAAAATGATTTGACAAAATTGGTTCCAAACGAATTTTGATTGTGGGTTTTATTTGCCTTAAGTAGGTTTAAATAACAAAATTCAAATAAGTTGAACTAACTCAATTCACTTTTGGGGTTGAAAAAAGTTAAGTTCATTCAACTATTTTTTTGAGTGTAGAAATTGCACACTGATTAACATTAAAAGACATTTTCAAAGGTATAGACATTATACGCATATAATAAACACAAAACAAATACAATACTCTGCTTCCCTAAATTGAGTTAGACAGAACTATTTCATTTATTTAAAATATTTAATGCAAGTATATTGTAAGCAACTGTCAATAAACTGACAGCTAGCTCTCTGCAACTCTCACATGGTCGCCCGGTCAGTACCTGGATGGGAGACCACATGGGAAAGCTAGGTTGCTGCTGGAAGTCGTGTTAGTGAGGCCAGCAGGGGGCGCTCAACCGGTGGTCTGTGTGGGTCTTAACACCCCAGTATATTGATGGGGACTCTATACTGCTCAGTGAGCACCTTCTTTCATATGAGACGTTAAACCGAGGTCCTGACTCTCTGTGGTCATTAAAAATCCCAGGATGTCCTTCGAAAAAGAGTAGGGGTTTAACCCCAGCATCCTGGCCAAATTTGCCCACTGGCGTCTGTCCATCATGGTCTCCTAACCATCCCCATATCACAATTGGTCTCCTCTCCACCAATCAGCTGGTGTGTGGTCTGGCGCATTATGGCTGCCACCGCGTCATACAGGTGGATGCTGCACACTGGTGGTGAATGAGGAGATTCCCCCCAATGTGTAAAGCGATTTTTGAGTGTCCAAAAAAAGCGCTATATAAATGTAAGGAATTATTATTATTAATAAATTACCTAAAGATGAACAATAATTTTTCAGTGGATTTAACTCTTTTTAACTAGTTACCTCGCAACTGATTACACCACAAAGTATACAACACAATACAATGCCGACCAAGAGATGCACAAGCAAAGTAATTGACGTGGATTATAATGAAGGAGCAGAGCGGATGCCCTTCCAGCCACAACCCAGTACTGGGAAACATCCATACACACTCTCATTCACACACACACACACTCATACACTATGGCCAGTAATTTAGTTTATTCAATTCACTTATACTGCATGTCTTTGGACTGTGGGGGAAACCGGAGCACCCGGAGGAAACCCACGCCAACACAGGGAAAACATGCAAACTTCACACAGCAACGCTAAACGGGCCCAGCCGGGGCTCGAACCAGCAACGTTCTTGCTGTGAGGCGATGGTGCTAACCACTGCGCCACCATGTGTGTTATAGTAAAAATAGTGTGTGTTATAGTAAAAATTAAATTAAATGTTTTACATCTACCACAAAGCGAAGGTGGATGTTTTAACAATTATACAAAAAAGAAACATTATTTGCTAAGAAGCTAAAAAAATATCAATAAAATGACAGAAGGAATGTAGTACTGTACAACAGGTTTTTCAGCAATGTTTTTGACGCTGCCGTTAACTTAAAAGCCATAGAAATGTGTGTTGTTTATTTTTATTTTACCCCATGCCAGCTTCTATGGCTATTTTCATGGTTTGAAAATGTATACTGGCGTTACAGTAATAATTTTTTCAGCGTTATATGAAGTTTTAACAATTTATTTTTGCTATAAACTTTATAACTGTATTTGGTCTAAAAATGTGGTCAAAAATAATAACTGAAAAGACAACAAATCCTCACAGAATGAAAGCCAACACAATATAACAGAGTATGCTTCCTCGATAAAGTGCTTATGCAAAGAGAAAGAAATGTGTGTGTCACATATAACAGAGCAGGCTTTACAGAACTAAGGCTTCAAGGATCCCAAAACACTTAACATGCAACCACAAACTAGCAACAGCAAAAAACAACAACGTTTATTTAACAAGACATAGATACAAAATACAAATCATGTATGCGATTAGTCTCCAAACAAATGGAGAGTTCAATAGAACTAAAAGTGATGGACAAACAGAGAGGCCAGTGAATGAGGCCTAAAAAAAATCCAAGCCAGCTCACACATCACCAACAGAGTCACTCTTCATTAATATCAAGAAAAGCCGAATACACACAAATAATGTGAACAGAGCTCACTTTCACTCCCTTTTATGCAAACACACACAGAGAGAGAGACAGATTGATTCATTAACAGCTTGCTCCCAATTCTAGAATGCCAAGCAAGTGTCCAGATGGCTGGTAAAGCCACCTCTCTCTGAAGAGGCATCGTTAGTAGTCAACAGAACTGCATCCAAAAAGAAGCTCTTGTCATACAGTGTGTGTGTGTGTCCATTCAGCCAATCTGAGGAGGGAGTCTGCGGTTGCTGAGAATGACCAAACAGTGAACGGAGTGGTCAATGAGTTTGCTTAAAGGGATAGTTCACCCAAGAACGAAAATTTCCTGTTAACTTACTCACCCATAGGTCATCCAAGATGTAGGTGCCTTTCTTTCTTCAGTAGAACATTAAAGGAGATTTTATAGCTGAATCCGTGGCGATCCTTATAATGGCAGTCGATGTTGGTAGATTAAAAATAAAGGCATACAAACGAGTCGAAATCAATAGCCATGGCTCCTGATGACACACTGAGCTCTTGTGAAGCGAAATGATTGGCCGGTGTAAGAAACTGAACACTATTTACAATATTATTAGCCATAATCCACAGCCTGGTCAAACAGCTCTCGATGCATGTGCGAATGTAG
>CAIGQV010001319.1:5342302-5377079 GCA_903798115.1 Danio jaintianensis | reverse complement strand
TATATATATATATATATATATATATATATATATATATATATGTGTATATATATGTGTATATGTATATATATGTGTATATGTATGTATATGTATATATATGTATGTATATATATCTCATTATATTGCACATCCTTCTGTGGGAATAAGCCCTTACTCTACTGTTCAAGGCCAAATGTAATCAATTTACTCTGATGACTCAAAAAAAACATTTCTCAGGGTTCCCACTTTAAGCCAAATATCAAATTTCCTGACTTTCGCCAACTAAAAAGCTGAATATCCATGACATCTAATGCATGGAAAAAAAAACAGACAGATATTGTTCTTGTATATTAATAATACAAACTTTTAAATACTATGTTAAAATAATAGCATAATATCAAAACGTGGGCTCAAAATTGCAGCATGATATAAAAAAAAAAGATGTTATAGAAAATGCACATTTTCTTAAAAGGAAACTGATATTTAAAGTGTCAATGAAAAATCCCTCACACTCCATTACTTGGACTAAACAAAAATGAAATTCCCTGACTTTCAATATCTGGAGTAGACCTTTTTAAAATTCCATGACATTTCAGAAATTCGTATGGTTTCTTATTATGTAATGAGTTACATTTATTTTGGACACATCTTATTCGATAAAGAGAACTACAATACTACAACAATATTACTTACCTTGCTTGGGCCAATAATTTTCTTCTTTGAGCAGGTCTTTGGATTCTGGACATCGGAGGCTTTGTTGTTATCTCCTGTTGGAACATGAATCATAACTGCAAAAATGCACTGGACAAAAAGATCAATTGTAGCCACTTGAATGTTGAAAAAATGAAAAAAAAAGTCACATTTTATACTATATTACAATAGAAACCATACAAATACTATAATACAAAATTTTCTACCTTTTGGAGAGGGGGCATCTTTTTTAGGAGAAATTACTTTCTTAGCACGCTGGTCTTTGTGGTCTTCTTTTTCTACACACAAACATAAACATCAAAAGGGGAAAACCTATAAACTATTTTATAGGGTCAGTTCACCCAAAACTGATTCTGTCATCATGTGCTCACCCTTCACTTGTAACAACACGTTTGAGTTTCTTTTTTCTGTTGAACACAAAACAAAATTATTTAGAAAAATCTAATGTAACCATTGACGTGATTAATATTTGTTTTTCCTGCCATGGGTGTCAATGGTTACCAGGTTTTGACATTTTTCAAAGTCTTCTTTTGTGTTCAACAGAAAAAAGGAAACTCAGAAGGGTGATGAGTGATGTGTAAATGATGAGTAAATTAATATTTTTAGTGAACCATCCGTTTAAATGAGAAAAGGTTAACTAAGGTGCACAAGTAACATTATTTAATAGTAATAAAAAAAGCACACATAATGAAGCAGACCACTCAGCACTGCCAATATAAATACACTACTCTGGGAATACTCTATAGGGTATATGCACAGCTAGTGTTTCTTCCCATACCAATAAACTTCTGGTGAACGGTTAACGTGACTTTTTTCAATTTTATATGGTTCCTTTTACAGCATCGATGTTGTAATATAATTAAAATATAATCAAGCTTAAAACCAGATGAAAAGCCACTTCGTACACGCACGCGCCCGTCAGGATCGGCAGGCTAGCACAGAAACTCCTTTGAGAATACTGGGGTGAAATCATTTTTCATATTTTAAAGACATGGCACGGAAAAATGTAATTTAATGCAGTGCTTCTTGTACATTCTGAGACCCACTTTATATTGTATATCAATCAGGCAGTGAAGATTGTTGATTTTTAAAGAAAACAGACCTTAAACATGACGATTTTGTAACGGCATACAGTTCACCAGTGGCGTTTGACCCAGGTTACTGAAACAGGTTATCAGTCATTATTTACTCACTTGTTTTAAAACTTTGACTTTCTTTCTTCTGTTGAACACAAAAGAGGATTGCGACAAAAGATTGCGGATGAGTGACCAGAACTGTTACTTTGACTTTACAGTTTGTTCATTCTGTGAAGTGATTCCTTTGTCAGGAAACTGTTTCTGTTTTAGTCTGCTGTAGTAGAGGATGTTTATTTTACTATTCTGATAAGATGCCTGCTAGACAGCAAGTCAACCTTGAAGTCTTCTCGCTTCTTGGCCTCTTGGCTAAGATCAAGCGATTGCCTCTTGGAGGTTTCTTGGCTTAAGATTTTCTTCATATCATGAGCTCGCAGCACTTGAGAGGAAGAAGGGGCATTTGTGGCCTAATGGTTAGAGAGTTGAACATGTAATTGAAAGGTTGCAGGTTTGATTCCCTGGAAGGTGGGGGAGAGAATGAACTGCACTCTCTCCACCTTCAATACCCAGCCGAGGTGCCCCTGTGCAAGGCATCCAACCCCTAAATGCTCCCTGGGTGCTGGAAGTACTGGTTGCTCCCTGCTCCGGGTGTATGCTCACTGTGTGTGTACTTGGATGGGTCAAAAGCAGAGGACCAATTTAGAGTATGAGTAACCATACTTGACAATGCTTACTTCACTTAAAGTACTAACACTTCTGCTGTATGCGTTTTCTTTGGACTGAATGACGACTGCCACTATTGGTCCTTTCCTTTCTCTGACCTCCTGTCAACTAAATAATTAATGGAAAAGATATGCTTCAATTTGTTGCATCCCGCATGTGTGGAGATGGTCTAATTTTATCTGTTTTAACCAATCAAGTTCTTCCTACCTACCTATATTTGTGACGCATTTAGTGACCTTCTGTTAGTGTATAACTGCTGTGATTTTGTGACTGCGCAGAGCGGCCAACGAACTCTTTGCGAGTGATGAAGCTGCAAACTATTTCCTTCAGTAAATTTGTCTTTCGCTGTATCTCTGACTTTGGTCTGTTCATCATACTGGTTTTTGTGTTTAACTTTGCATCTCCCTAACAGTTAAATAGTTCCCCTAACCTGTAAAAATGCTAGAAACCTGTAGCCATTGACTTCCATGGTTTTTGTTTTCCTACAATGGAAGTCAATGGTTACAGTTTTTTTTTTTTTTACATTTTTCTAAGTATCTTCTTTTGAGTTTAACAGAAGAAAGAAACTCAAAGGTTTGAAACCACTTAAGGGTGAGTTTCTTTCCTTTGTTGAATTCAAAAGAAGAAATTTTGAAGAATGCTAAAATCTCTAACCATTGACTTCCATAGTAGGAAAAAACAAATACTATAGAAGTCAATAGTTACAGATTTCTAATATTTTTCAAAATATCTTCTTTTGCGTTCAACAGAAGAAACTCATAAAGGTTTGAAAACACTCTATGGTGAGTAAATTTTCTTTTCTTTGGGTGAACTATTCCTTAAAATGAAAATTGACTCACAATTTACTCTCCTCAAGTGGATTCTAACTTTTATGAGTTTCTTTTTTCTGTTGAACACAAAAGAAGATATTTCGAAGAAAGTGGAAGTCCTGTAAATATTGACTTCCATAGTAGGAAATACAAATACTATAGAAGTCAATGGTTACAGGTTTCTAACATTCTTCAAAATATCTTCTTTGGCATTCAACAGAAGAAAGAAACTAATAAAGGTTCGAAACCGCTCGAAGGTGAGTATATTGTATTTATTTTTGGGTGAACTATCCCTTAAAATGAAAACGCACTCACTATTTTCTCTCCCTCAAGTGGTTCCTAACCTTTATGAGTTGCTTTCTTCTGCTGAACACAAAAAAGCATATTTAGAAGAAAGCTGAAAAGCTTTAACCATTGACGTCCATAGTAGGAAAAACAAATACTATGGAGGTCAATGGTTACAGGTTTCTAACATTTTTCAAAGTATCTTCTTATGCATTCAACAGAAGAAAGAAACTCATAAAGGTTTGAAACAAGTAAAGGGTGAGTAAATGACAACAGAATTTAGAATTTGGGTGAACTGTGCCTTTAAAAGCATATACATCTTCAGCACTGGTTAATGCAGCATGTAGTTGCTTAGGTAAAGGTTTTAACCTTTAGGCTGTTGTGTCTGAGACTCAGCACTGTCTGCAGAGTGTTCTGAGATGGCCGATTCTGCAGACTGAATAACCTCCATATCCCCATCAGTGACCACGTCCTCCACCTCGCTGTTTTCTTCCTCCTCCACCTCTTCTTCACCACCAGGGGGCATTTCCTTCATACTGAAGAGCTCTGGAGGCAAACTGGTCCGCTTTGGTGGTAAATTCTACTTATTTATGCAAGACAGAAGCAGAGTTATATGCAACTAATTACAGAGTTTTGAAAGCAATGGCCTATATTGTTGGTTACATTTTTTTAGACTTACTCCAATAGTTCCAGTTTTCAGTTTAAATTTACTCCCTCCTTTCATGGCTCCAAACATAGGTAAAGATAATTTCTTAGGTTTGTCAGAATCTGAAGACTGGGTATGAGATCTGAATGTACAAAAAAAAATAATAATAATAATAATAATTTTTCGTTATGTTTTTGACAACTGAGTACAATTGTTAAAATAAAACCATAAACATTCATTTATTATAGCTTAGTCCCTTTATTATTCAGGGGTCGCCACAGCGGAATGAACCGCCAACTTATCCAGCATATGTTTTACGTAGCGGATGCCCTTCCAGCCGCAACCCAACACTGGGAAACACCCATACACTCTTGCATTCACACACATACACTACGGCCAATTTAGCTTATTCAATTCACCTGTGCCGCATGTCTTTGGACTGTGGAGGAAACCGGAGCACCCGGAGGAAACCCACGCGAACATGCACAGAAACTCCACACAGAAAACCAAACTGACCCAGCCAGGGCTCGAACCAGCGACCTTCTTGCTGTGAGGCGATCGTGCTATCCACTGCGCCACCGTGACGCCCAAAACTATCAACAAATTACTTCAAATTTAATTCAAGCACATTCAAGGACCCATGTTGGTTTTTAAATACTTTCCAGGCCTTGAATCCATGTCTGAAATTAAAGTACTTTCAAGAAGCATGGGAACCCTGATAAGAACTGCCTTTTTTCAGATTAAATCTTTTTATGAATGGTATTAAAGGAATTACAGGTTTTTGAAAGAAAACACTGATCTCACCCGCTAGACTGTAATGAAGGAAGCTGTGTAGGTTTGGCTAGCTCCACTAGCCTGCTCAATCTCTGACCTTCCTTCTTCAAGTCAGCTATATGTAAGTGCAGCTTCTTTCTTTCCACCCCATCCAGAGCCACCTCGCTCCGTACAGCGGTCATAAAAGCATCCAGAGGATCCTCGGTGGAAGATCTGGAGCCTCCTGAATAACAACAATAAAAACAACAAGTGTGACCTTACCTTACAGATGATGAAATACTGAGATCAACTGGAAAAGTTTTTTTACTGCCTCACCTTTTCCAGATAAATTGAGCTTTTTCTCAGTGTCAGCCAGCTCTTTTTTGACATCAGCCAGCTTGGCTCGCTAAGAAAGAATATATACTACATTAAAACCAGTAACAGCACATACAGCAGCAATGGTAATAAAAAGGGATAGTTCACCAAAGAATCAATATTTACTCACCCACAAGTAGTTCCAAACATGTATGAGTTTCTTTCTTTTGTTGAACACTTAAGAAAGATGAAAACCTGTAACCATTGACTTCCACTGTATTCGTTTTTTCCTACTATGGAAGTCAATGGTTACAGGTTTCCAACATTCTTTAGAATATCTTCTTTTGTGTTCAACAGAAGAAAGAAATTCAAACAGGTTTGAAACAAGTAAAGAAATTATGAATGTTTTTAATTTTTTTTATTTTAAGGTGAACTAAATCTTTAAAGTAAATATGATGCAGGTTCATTACAAGTGACTCATATGTATCAGGACGCTCTTGAATCTTTCCGGCCTTCTTCATACGCTCTGTTCGCTTCTTCTCCACTACACCTGTCCGGTCAAGGAATGTGTCGTCATCACTGTCATAAAAATCGTCATCTTCCCAGTTCTTCTTCTTGCGCTTGCGGGACACTGTGGAAAAACATTAGAATGCCTGTTATTGGACTTATATATATATATATATATATATATATATATATACATATACACACACACACATTTTTTATTAATCTGTCAGCATGATAGCAGGTTATTAAAAACAAAACATTATTTAAATCAAGTCCCTTAAAGGGATGGTTCAACCAAAAATGAAAATTTTGCCATCATTTACTCACTCATTTATTTTGTTCTGGTGAACACAAACCTGTAACCACTGACTTCCATAGTAGGAAAAACAAATAGTATGAAAGTTCTTTTGTGTTCAACAGAACAACAACAACATCAAAAAAAAAAAAAAAAAAATCATGACATAATTTTCATTTTTGGATAAATGAATCCTTTGGGAGCCTTGCTGTCTATGGACGATAAGGAAGCTCTCACAATTTCACCTAAAACATCTTCATTTGTCTCAAAGGTCTCAGGAATTTGAAACAATATGAGGGCGAGTAATTAATAACAGAATTTTCATTATTGGGTGAACTAAACACTTAAAAAAAAAAAAAAAAACTCTTTTTAAGTGAAGAACATACCTAAAATACTAAAATAATTGAATGCAACAACGCCAAGAATCCAGCCCAGTCATGAATCTTTCACTAAAATTTATAATGTCCACCTACCTGCCTCCTGCCTCAAAAGACCACGCGCTTCCAATATGCGACAGGCCTCCAGGCAACACTGGACTGCCGCTTCTTTCTTTTTCCCAGTGTGAGTCACCTCAGCCACCAGTTGCCTGCCCACAGCATCATCCACAGGTAACCTAAAAAGTGAGAAATAAAACACAATATTTGTACTTTAATATACAGTGATGACCGTGACCGGCTGAACTGTTTAATCTTGTGTCTTCTTATGCCTGTCATTCAAGACGATTACATACACGATGAAATCCTGGTGGGGAATGCGCTTTTCGTCAGGGAATGTAAATTACAGAAAAAAACATGCAGAAAACAGATCATTCCCTGCACTCCAGGTCAACCAACTGCAAGAATTTTGATGTCATTTTGTAAATGTAATTTAAGTCATTATTGATTTATTTTTTCTTTCAAGCTAAAAATACATAGAGAGAGAGAAAATAAGTCATGTTTAAGTTGTCAGCAAATGCTTTACCAGATTACAATATCAGAAAATAGGTTACGTGTCTATAAAATAATAGCACAAAATAGGGCTGGGCGATATGGCAAAAATGCAATCTTGATAATTATTTTCCATATTGAACGATAATGATATATATTTCGATACAAGTTGTTAATGCTTCCAGATTTAAAAGAGTACCCCAACAATGACTGAAGCCACAAAAATTAGAGGGTCCATTAAATGGCATAACATTTTCAGCCGATACACGTTCAGTGGATGAAAATTCAGTACGTCTCTAATATCAACACACTTTTAAATTCCCATTGTTGCACATTTCTGCTGTGTGATTGGCTCTTAGATCAATTTAGAGTAAAAAAAAAAAGTCCAGAGCTTATCATTTTTATTGACATAAATGTTATCGTGATTCGATATAATGTCGTTTATCGGCCCAGCCTTAGTACAAAATGTTATGTACAAATATTAATCAAAAAATATTTCATAAGCATATGTAATCTTAAAGTGATAATCTATAAAATTATAATCTAAATAGTTAAATTATGTCAGTTAACAAATGCTCAAATTACTGTTAGTTATTTTCTCAGGAATTGTACTTATCTAATTAGTTTCAAAATATGTTTACTTAAGTACATTTTTTGTTCTTTATCATTTTTTTTTTCTGCAGTCACTACTTTGTTTATTTTTTCTTGTCTATTGTGATTGGCTAAGTAGAATAGTCTTGTGAGTCCATCAAATCATGCATTAAAAAATGCATCAGACAGACCTACATCAAGACACGGACGCTTTATAAAGGCAGCAAACATGTACAGTGTGGAAGCATTAAATGTGTCAAGAAGATGCAAAATCGTTACACGCAATGACGGTTTATGGTTACGAGAGATGGTTTAGAGTGAATGTCACTGATAAGAAGATGAAGTATGGCTACTGTATGATGACTGAAATCGCCAGATGGCCTTAAAAAAATAATTAAATGCAATACAGAATGTTACTTTTCAATATATGCATGTATTAACATAAGTGTGACAATTAGCTAGATTTTTGCCCCTTAGATCACACAAATTTCTGCATATATTAATGTATTGTGTTCTCACATTAAATTAATATCACATTTTAAATTTATAGCCCATGAATAGAAAATTATTTAACTTGCACTTAAAAACACGCTTAAAATAAAATGGCACTCATGGTACAAGGTTGAAAAATGTTCGCACCATATTTAGGGATTCACGATATTGGAACAATCTGACATGGCGATATTTTGTTTTACTGCGATATGTATTGCGATACGAATATAATTTTACCAGATGATTTAAATAGCTCTATTTAGAAAGATTTAATTCATTTAGATAGATTAGGATGATCAACTATTTTCCTATGCAGTGCGTTTGCATAAATTATAATAAATTACAAGCATATATAAATAAACAATAGAGCACAGATGAAATAAACAGTGCTGTACGGTCTAACAGTATTTAGGTACAGAAATGGAACAATCAAACATAAAATAACCTGGTCATCACTGCATAAATTATTTAGAAATAATAATATCTTTATTTTTTAATGTTTAATAATTAATCTAATCCTCTTAATCTAAGACTCTTGCAAATACACACATTGTGATATCGATGATTAAAGATATATATTGTGCATCCCTACGCCATAATGCTCACTACTTTCAGAAGGGTTACTTTTTACTCATACTTTGAGTAGTATTTATAACAGATATTTTTACTACCTGTACTTTTTTTAAAGTAATGGTACTTTTACTAAAGTATGATGTTTCAGGCGGCCCAGTGGCACAGTGGGTAGCGCTGTCGCCTCACAGCAAGAAGGTCGCTGGTTGGAGCCTCGGCTGAGTCAGTTGGCATTTCTGTGTGGAGTTTGCATGTCCAAAGACATGTGCTATAGGTGAATTGGGTAAGCTAAATTTTCCGTAGTGTATGTGTGTAAATGGGTGTATGGGTGTTTCCCAGTAATGGGTTGCAGTTGGAAAGGCATTCGCTGCGTAAAATATATGCTGGATAAGTTGGCGGTTCAATCTGCTGTAGCGACCCCAGATTAATAAAGGGACTAAGCCGAAACGAAAATGAATGAATGATGTTTCAGTACTCTTTCCACCACTGTAATATCACAAATTTTCTTTTTAAACTCGATATTTTATAGTTATCTCAGATGAAAAAGTCTGCCTATTTTAATGGTGAGTTCTGTCACAAAACATGGCAACAACTTTGGTAAATTACATGAAATGGCCATAAAACAAAAAAGAAACTGTGTTTTAGTCTGTAAACAGAAAGGAAAAGCATACTTAATTCTGCAGAGCCAGGTGCCATGGGCTTTGTCTTCATATTCAAACTCCAATTCTTCTCCTGAAATGAAAATAATTTATATTTCATATACAGTTGAACTCAGAATTATTAGTCCTTCTGAATTATTAGCCCCCCTGTATATTTTCCCCGATTTCTGTTTAACGGAAAGAAGATTTTTTCAACACATTTCCAAACACAATAGATTCAAATCCTTGCCATGATGACAGCACATAATATTATACAAGATATTTTCAAGATACTAGTATTCAGCTTAAAGTGCAATTTAAAGGCATAACTAGGTTAACTAGGCAAGTTAGGGTAATTAGGCAAATCATTGTATAATGATTGTAATAATATTGACCTTAAAATAGATTTTAAAAAATTTAACTGCTTAACTTCCAGCCGAAATTAAACAAATAAGACTTTCTCCAGAAGAAAAAAATATTATCAGAAATACTGTAAAAAAATATCTTGCTCTGTGAAACATAATTTGGGAAATATTTAAAAGAAAATCACAGGAGGGCTATAAGAATTCTGACTTCAACTGTATAAATGCAACTTTAAAGATGAGCAATATGTGGGTGAGAAATAGTTAATATTTTACCTTCTCTGTCATAAAAACCTTGCAAGGCCTTTTTAGGATCTTTTAAGTAAGCTGCTTCCTGATCCTCCTGAAATTCTGTGGCAAACGGATTCTCCTCATTATCATCCTCTTCTGGCGCTGCCTCATCAGCTATTTAATAAAAGGACGCAGACAAGTGTCACATGTCTAAAAATAGCTAGATATAATGGACTGCAGGTCAACAGGTTTTCTTTGTTACCCATTCCCCAAGAGCAGCCAGCATCTTCTGAGCTGTTTTTTGAAGCACTGGTTTCACTCTCCTCTTTCTCTTCCTCCTCATCTGAACCATCACCCATCATCCTCTTTTCCAGCTCTTCCCTCTGTTTTCTAGCATGCTCTCTGAGCTCCGTCACTGTCATTTCAGACTCGGCTTCTTCGTCAAATTCTGGACCCTAATGGAATGAGATAAATACATGAAACAAATGACAATAAATTCAACAGATTACATTATATAAGCTCAACAGATGAAAAGTTAAAATGTAAATGCCAAAACAAAAATTATATTTGTAAATTTCTTCAACTAACATATTTTTAAACAGGTTACCATTACAACTTTAAATAATCAAAACATCGAGCGAAAAAAAGACTGCAAGCAGTTTAACTGATTTATTTGGTCACTTTATTTTAAGGCACAATTTGCACTATTAACAAACTATTAACTATGGATTTTAGCTCAATAAACTCATAATTTGATGATTATTAATAGTGTTTAGGTATTGGGTAGAATTAGAGATGTAGAATAAGATCGTGCAGAATATGTGCTTTATAAGTACTAACAAACAGACAATATCTTAATAACAAGCAGGCAACAAGCCACTAGTTAATAGTGAGAACTGGTACGTAAACTAAAGTGTTACTATTTATTCTTAGTACTGTTTATTGTAAATTATTACAATTTTACAAGTTTAACTTTTGTGTCACGTTGGTTGATAACAAATTAGTGACCCTGGACTACAAAAGCTTGTGGTTGCATGGTTACATTTGTGGCTATACTGTAGTCAAAAACATATTGTATCGGTTAAAATGATTTATGAATTCTTATTTTATGCTGAAAATCAATAGATTATGACGTATGAAGATATTTTTATAAAATGCATACTGTAAATATATCAAAACTCAATTAGTGCATTAACCACACCGGCAACCGACCCACCACAAATAAACTTCTCTGGGTTAGCGAGACAATGTAAGATCCTATATATGATCCTGAACTGACGCACTACTGTAATATTTGTAGCTTTCTAACATATTTCAGGGATTGCGCTACTGTTAAAGGGATAGTTCACCCAAAACTGAAAATTCGGTCATCATTTACTCTCCCTTCACTTGTTCAAACCTGTTTGACTTTCTTCTGTTGAACATAAAATAATATATTCTGAAGAAACCTGTAACCATTGACTTCCATAGTATTTGTTTTTCCTACTATTGAAGTCAACGGTTACAGCTTTCTTCAAAATAACTTCTTTTGTGTTCAACAGAAGAAAGAAACTCAAAAGTTTGGACCTGACGGTGAGTAAACAGTGAGTGAACTTAAATTTTTCACTATTATACCCACATACCTGCAAGATAAAGAGTCGTGTGCTCCCCCCAAACTTCAGAACATGCCCCACTCGGAGTCTTATGTATGTTTTGGGTGGTATTTTGTTCTTGTTGATAAAAGTTCCATGAGTGCTGCCTAAATCATAAGCGTAGAAGCCCCTCTCCTCTCCCACGACGCCGTCCTGCCCAGCTTTGCCCCGGTACTGCACCACGGCGTGATAGCGAGAGATGGACGGATGCTCCAGAGACACATCACACACCGGCAACCGACCTACCACAAACAAACTCCTCTGGGTCAGCGGGACGGTGTCTAAGATAGCTCCGTTTTTCAGCAGTTCAAACGAGTAGCTGATGTCAGAAACAGCTCCCCACGGGGGCTCGGTGTACGGGAGCGGAGGGAATTTACCAGCCGGGGGTAGTTTAGGTGGGACCTTGGGTCTGATGTCTTTTGGTTTGGGCTGTACCCTCTGTGTCTTTAATCTCTCGGATGGTGAATGATCTGATGGGTCTGTTTTGGTGTCTTTAGCCTTTGCAGTTGACAGTAGGTGTTTAGTATCAGGATCTGTGTTTTCTGATACGCTGTTGCTTACGTTCTCTGTAACGTTAGGTTTCTTACTTGAGCCTGGTCCTACTGATTTCTCCACGGTGAGAGAAGGAGTCAGAGCGGGTTTCTTAAACGGGTCATCTGCGGTTTCGTTTGTGTTAACGATGTCCTTACTAGTATCGCCCATTTGTCCATTTTCGGGGTCCAGGCTTTTCTCTGTTTCCATCGTTTCAGTGTGATTATTTTCTGTCAGTTCGTTGCCTTCAAACTCCATCATGTGTTCACTCAACGTCGATCTGGTGTGTTTGGTGTTACACTATAATGATTCCCTTCCTGCAGACTACAATCTGTAATATAGGTTTATATATTTTAGAGTATAATAAGTAATGTGACAGCATATTTTATTTTTTACGCTTAACATTTTTTCTATATAAATGGTAGATTTAAGATTTTTAACATTATCTTCTGGCTCCAACGACTAGGAACTATTTCCTTTTTTTCAAGGATTCGGATACATTTTAGTGTTGTACCTCACAAACGTTCATCGTTTATATGTCGTTTTCTTGAACCTTTAAAATAAATTATACGCGTTGAGTTATTTTACTAATCTTCGCCTTTATGGTCATCGATAAAAGGTAATTCAAACTATTTATTATGGTCTCATATATGGATATATATACGTCTCACGATTATTATATGAAACCCTGTATATTAACGCGGTGTAGTGTAAAAGTTCATATTTAATTTTTGAATAAGTTACATTAAATCTTGATAGAAAGCAAAGCGTTTTATGTGTATTTGATAGTTTACCGTACCTTTCAGTACTCACAACTTTCTCTTTCATACCCCTATTTTCTAAATGTAAAAGAAATTATATTTAGCGTAATGAAAATGAATATGTTTAGGACTAACGTTATATACGTTATTTTGCTAGTTTTACTTTTGAGATTGTTCCAAATTATATTATGCATATTAATGGTTATTATTATACTGTCATTATGCCATATATAAATAAATGCACTGCAGCAACAGAAACTGAATATATACGTTTATATGAATAGCTAAATATATGTGATTCTGGATCACAAAACCACTCATAAGTGTCAAATCTAGAAATTGAGATTCATACGTTCTCTGAAGCTGAATAAATAAGTTTTCCTTTGATGTTTGTTAGGATAGCACAATATTTGGCAGTGATACAACTATTTATAAATCTGGGATTCGAGGGTAAAAAAAATCAAAATACTGAGAAAATTGCATTTAAAATCGACAAATGCCTTTCTTAGTAATGCACATTACAATCCCAAAATAAGTTTTGATAGTTACTGAAAGAAATTGACAAAATGTCTTCATACAACATGCTCTTTACTTAATTTCTAATTGTTTTTGTAATAAAAAAATATATATATACAATTTTTGACTCATAAAATGGTTTTTTTAGCTATTCCCAAAAATATATCTGTGCAACATGTATGGTTTTGTGATCCAGGATGACATATATGGCATAAGAAGTGGAGATTGTTTACAGTATCAAAATGCAATAATATATACACTTCATAAAGTTTTGTTATTGGAGAAATATATCCATCAACAATGCATTGGCATTAAGAGATATGGTTTTCATAAATGTGGTTTTCAGACTCGTCAAGAATTGTATTATTATCAACAGAAGCAGCGGCAGCACTGTGTGAAGATGATGCGTTATTGGGGTGAGCTCCCAGTGGCTTCGGCTTCATCGGGCCGCAGTTCTTTTGACCTTCTCCAGCGTGAGTTCCGGCAGGTTGAGATGCAGGACCCTCCTTTACACCAACCTTCTGCACAGCGTCCTCGTCCGACCACCATGCTGGATATCCCATCTGAGCCCTGCAGCCTAACAATCCATACTGTGCAGCTGAGCCAGCACACTCGTCGTCTCCGGGGTCTCATTGCTGCTGCCCAACAGGGCCAGCAACCCCTGCCCACATTATTAGATGCCCAGGGTGCCTTCAAACCTGAGGAAGGAGATGCTCTGCCTCCACGACCTCCCACACCCACTGTACCTGATGATCTGCTTCCACTAGACAGTAAAGTGCCTCGACTGCCTTTCCAGCTACGCCACAGTGACCCGGAGAGTGATTTCTACAAGTAAGTCAAAAGCAGGGTTGTCAGGTTTTCACAAAAAAAGTAGCACAATGGCCAACCAAACTAGTTCAAAACTAGCCTAATCGGCAATCAAACTAGACCAAAACAACCCCAATCCCTAAACTCAAAATATGCCATTCCCATACATAAAAATAACTATTTAACATTATTGAATGCAATATAGATGGCTCAGTGGTTAGCATGATCGCCTCAAAGCAAGAAGGTCGCTGGTTCGAGCCTCGGCTGGGTCAGTTGACATTTCTGTGTGGAGTTTGCATGTTCTCCCCGTGATCGCGTGGGTTTCCTCCGGAAAGCTGGGACTCGAACCAGCAAACTTCTTGTTTTGAGGCGACAGTTCTAACCACTGAGCCACATTAATTTTACCATCAAATGTAAAAATGCTACGATTATTAAGTACTTGTGAATGAGCCTTAAAGAATCTAAAATTTTCTGTATATTTACATTTCAATAAATTCACCAGTGCACTTTCCAGTGATTGAAATATTCAAAACATTGGACAGCCACAAATGTAAACATGCTTATTTGAAACATTTCGTTTTTTTTTCTTTTTAGTCCACACTATATGACTCTTTATTCAATATCCTTTCCTTTCTGTCTTTCACCTGTTTTCCTAACTTCTCTACATCTTACTGTTTTTAGAGGTAAAGGTGAGCCAGTCACTGAGCTTAGCTGGCCATCCTGCCGTCAGCTTCTGTACCAGTCAGTGGCCACAGTACTTGCTCATATTGGATTCGAGTCAGCCAATGAGAGCGTTCTGGAGACTTTAACAGACCTGGTCCATGAACACTATCTGCGGCTCACCAAGTTGCTGCGTGTGGCTGTTGACAGGGAGGCCTGCCAGGGTTCTACCGCCTTCCCTGATGTTTTGGAGCAGGTATTCCACGAGTTGGGCATTGGCAGCATCCTTGCGGTGCAGCGTTTCTGGCAGGTCCGTATCAAAGATTACCACAGCTACATGCTGCAGGTGAGATATGGCTAATTCACTTGATCATGAACTTAACAGCACTGTTTTTGGACAAGGGACATTGAAATGGTTTAGAAATTATTTGGTAGATTGGAGGGATCACATCTAATTTCCTCGACGTAACCAGTGGTGTAAAGTAACAAATTACAAATACTCAAATTACTGTGATTGAGTAGTTTTTCTCAGGAATTGTAATATATATAGCAGTTTTAAAACTATGTGTACTTTTACTTTCCCTTGATTACATTATTAGTGCTGTATCGGTACTTTTACTCCACTATTTTCCTTCAACCTGCAGTCACTACTTTATTTTTTTTTGTCTATACTCTATGGGGATTGATTAAGTAGAAAAATCAGTCCTGTGATTCCTGTCCAATCAAATCACATACAGAACATAAATCACATCATGTTAACTCTATGATGATTTAAATTGCCACATGGCCTTAAACAATAACTAAATGCATTACAGAATGTTACGTTTTCACACACAAATGCACAAAGGGTATGTAAATGCATCAGCATTTCACAGCGTAATACAACTCTTGAGTACTTTTAAAAGGGCTACTTTTTTACTCGTACTTTGAGTAATATTTACAACAGATACTTTTGCTATACTTGTGCTACATTTTTACTTGAAATGTTTTACTTTTACTTGAGTATGATTTTTTCAGTAGTTTTTCCACCACTGGACATAACTAAATAAATAAATTTTAATGTATAACTAGTGGTCCAAACAACAGTCATCTGATCTATCCTTATATAATAAATGGTGATTATTGTGTTTGGAGGCATTGTACATTTGGTACTGCTCGAAGACATCAGTCGCTTTAGGTTGCCCAGAGAATTCGTTATTGATTTACACAACTTTTTTTAAACAGCACCTTTTTGTCTGGCTTCCACCTCCGACAGCAATTCCTCACATTCATTATTGTTAAAATTTTTCCCATTTTCGTCTTTTGTTTTGGTGCCATAAATCTCTTGCATGAGTGCCACTTTTGTGGAAAGCCCTTATATGAAGCAAGTTTGTGCATGTATTATGCAAATTAATGACCTTGTTTATGCAGGCACATATTTAGAAGACTCCAAATTCACTAACAGAAGAACGAGTTAAAGGGTTGTTACTAGAAGGGATACAGCTGCAGGAAGTTAACAAAAAATTTATATTATTTATTAAATTACCCATTAATTGTATTTCATTAATGTCTACCCCCACCCCAACCATAAACCTACCCCTCACAGTCATGTAAAAAAACGTAATTACAGCAAGAATGATTTACATTATTTATTAAATTACCATTTTTTTAACGTCTACCTCTACCCCAACCCTAAACCTACCCCTTACTGTAATGTAAAAGCAGTAATTATAACGAGAATTATTTATTAAATTGTATTTTATTAATGTCTACCCCAACCCTAAGCCTACCCCTCACAGTGATTTGTATTGTTGGAATAATATAAATAATTCTCGTTAGATTCTTGCCGCAGCTGTATCCCCTCTAGAGTTCAAGAACAAGCTTTTGTGTGTACACGTGTTGTGAATTAGACAGAGTTTTTCTTGAGTAGTTCAAATGTGCGTATAAATATGAAAAAAAAACAACGTACGCAGTTATTAGTGAATGAGACCCATTGTTTTGCCAGTTTCAACAATTTACTGTATGTTTCGCATTTATCAAAAAAGCAAACTGACAAGTGATGTCATTGACTCTAGGTTAGTAAGGAGCTCTCAGAAGAGTACGATATACTTGTGAACCCAGAAAAGGCTCTGGAGGATTCCAAACCCTTGAAGGTTAAAGAGGAGCCGGTGAGTGACATTGCATTTCCTTTGAGCGAGGAGCCAGAAGCAGATCTGGCCTCAGGGGACCAGGCCTTGCCTATTGGTGTGCTGGGCACATCCAGTGAAAGACTGGAGGAAGGACATTCCCCTCATGCATCAGGTATGCCTCATTCAGTTGTGATGGGCCTTATTACTGTTCTGCTAAAGCTAACTTAAAAGTTCAAAAGAAATGAACATCATGCTGTAGATTCATACATTACTTCATAGTTCCTTAAATGGTTGCCAAACTTTTTAGCCCATGACCCCCAAAATAACAATGTTAGTGACTCATGATGGTGGTTATAAATAAATGAACTTTGTGTGCCATAGCATACACACACCAGAAGGCCTACGTAAACACGAGCATATTGACAACACAAAAACTGCAACAGTCTAACTACCATTTATATATTTTTATAGTAATTTGTTTAATTTCAACATAAACTTCACCATATGAGACAGGCTGCACAATGTTTGGAGCACAGCAAGTCCATTCTTGTTTGGAGACCGCCACTCGGAGATCATCCTTCACATTTAGTCGTGATCTGTATTTATTTTTAATGTATGTGAATACCCAAAAGTTGTCGGAAAATTTAACATGGTGGCATAAAATCAATCTGATGCTATTGCGGTGTCGTTATTCTAACGTTATCACCCCAGGGGTCGTAATCCAATGAAAAAAAAAATTTAAAGGCTGATGGCTTTTATTATGTAACCTAACTACTATCTTTATCTTTTGCTAGTTTTGGATAAAATATGGTCATTCTAATAGTTTAATTAATGTATTAGATTTTTGGAAATCACCAAGAGACCCCCCTCCCTGTTAATTTTGTTTTTTAAAGATTTTCTTTCCTTGAAATATAACCCTTAAGAATTGTGTAAATCAACTATTTGTACATATTAAAACATTAATAAAAATATTGTACATTTTCAGTTTAATTATTTATTTGTAGAAGACAGTTCATAGTAAGGGCGTCACGGTGGCGCAGTGGGTAGCACGTTCGCCTCACAGCAAGAAGGTTGCTGGTTCAAGCCTCGGCTGGGTCAGTTGGCGTTTCTGTGTGGAGTTTGCATGTTCTCCCCATGTTCGCGTGGGTTTCCTCCGGGTGCTCCGGTTTCCCCCACAAGTCCAAAAAAAAACAAAAAAACATGTGGTATAGGTAAATTGGGTAGGCTAAATTGTCCGTAGTGTATTTGTGTGAATGAGTGTGTGTGGATGTTTCCCAGTGATGGGTTGCAGCTGGAAGGGCATCCGCTGCGTAAAACATATGCTGGATAAGTTGGCGGATTAATAAAGGGACTAAGCCGAAAAGAAAATGAATGAATGAATGAATGAGTTCATAGTAATTAATTTTAATTATGGCCCTGTGGAGGTCCACAGTTTGAAAACCCTTGGTCTGAATTGATTATTTTCATATATTCCACATATATTCCGAAAATAATGACATGCAACCTGTTTGTTTAGACTCACAGGGCGATTGTTGCTCTGAAATCAAAAATTGTTAACTTTTTGATTAGAGTCATTGCATGCAAAACATCTAATCCGTGGCATCCAGCTGTTTGTTTTGCCTTTTTTTTTTTTCTTCTCTCTACTGCATCCATTCTTTAAAAGCAGTTGCTTGTGTGTTCTGACAGACACTCGGGAGTCAGCAACACACCAAAAATAATCAGCAACAGAACTGTAGAGAAACGTTGTCCTGTCATCTGTCTACAAAACATCAGAAGTCAACATGTGAATTCTGCTTAACCAAGGACCATTGTTCACTGCAGGCAGTTTGATGTCTAGCTGTGATTTGATTTGAAATATATATATATATATATATATATATATATATATAAGGCAACAAATTGTGTCTGTAATGGCGTTAGTATCCAAAATAAAAGTGGAGGCAAAACTTTGCTGAGAGAGTTTACCGTGGGAGGCTCAGTATGCTGTCCTTTTCGGCTAACATCCCAATATACTGATAACTAGCCTACTGAAAATCACTTAATTGAAATAACCCGTTTGATCTGTTTACATGCGATAAATAATGCAATGCAAGTAAAATGTTTACATGACTTTATGTAAAATCCCTCTCTTTCCCAGTGGAGACGCTAATTTTCTTTTCTTCTATGTATGAATGCACAATATATCAGCGGCCATATAGGTTACGGCCTATAAATTATATTTATAATGTTATCGTTATCTGTCTGATATTAAGATTGAGCTGATAAATGATGTATTATTTCTGCTGGTTGGACAACTTTACATGCTTGCTGCCCTACACTTCTTTATTATTTTACTGGTATTTTGATTTCGCTTAATGTTCAGTGACTTGGATGCTTTATGTTTGGTCAGGCAGTAGATTTTATTTATATAAAAAAGTTCAGTTCAGAGATCAGTTCAAACTTGTCTGTAGTTAAGGTTTTAAATTAAAATTAGTGGTTCACTGTATGTTTTTTTCAATCAAATGGAAAAATATGTATATTTATCTACTAATATATCGCTACTGGCCTCCAAATTTAAAGTGTTATCGTTATCGGTCTAATATAATTCCATATATACTCCTTTCTTCTAAGCTTGTTTCATAGCTGCACAAGGTAATTTTTTTATGAAAGAGTTTAAGTTTGCAGCATATTTCCTCTTCAATTACCACAAAATATTGTTCTGACCAGATGCACCTTAATCTGTCCAGTCACATATTAGTTCAACTTATTTTTGAACTAATGTACAAATGTAATATGTGATAGAAGGGGACAAAAAAGTACATGTGCCTATCAGTTCATGCTTAAGCTGATAAAAGAAAATGGTTTAACATGTTTACAGGATGACAAACAATGTTGGCCTATTAATTATAACTGGGCTAAGAATATGCAGAAGCACTGTTAGTTAATTTTATTCGAATATTGTTAGAATGTTGTACAGTGTTAAAGTGACACTCCGTTTTTTTCCTCTAGAGAGTTGAGTTTTGACCCACTGAGTTGATCCACTCAGCATAGCTTAGCATAGATCATTGAATTAGATTAGACCATTAGCATCTCGCTCAAAAATGTCCAAAGAGTTTTGATAATTGTCCTTTTTTAAGCTTGACCCTTCTGTAGTTACATTGTGTACTAAGACAGATAAAAAAATGTAAAGTTGCTATTTTCCAGGCCGGTATGGCTAGGAACTATACTCTCATTACAATGTAGTAATTGAGGAACTTTGCTGCCACACCATGGCTGCAGCAGGCGCAATGACATTCCGCAGAAAATAGCAACTTTTTTTTTCCATCGGTCTAAGTACACAATGTAATGTAATGTGTATTTTTATATAGCGCATTTTTCATTTATGGCCATACACCCAAAGCGCTTCACAATCATGAGGGGGGTCTCTCCACACCACCACATGTATACCCTAACAAATTATTTGGTCATTTCTGAGCAAGATGCTAATGGTCTAATCCGATTCTATGATCAGACGCTAAAGTTTACATCACGATATTGCCAAATCCTAATCTTCTATTTTTGTTATGTAGACAGAGTAGTAGATTTAAAAAAAAAAACACCAATGCCACCTTACAACCTGTGAAAAGAGTTTGTTTTAAATATTATTAAAAAACACCAACTATAACACACAGCCTGGTTTCACACTGCAGCTTTTAAAAATGTTTTTGAGGCTACATTCAAATCAAATACTACCAAACTTCCCATACTATCTTAGAATCTGATGTTTATTTTATAGATAATGTACAAAAAAATTCAACTCAACAATACAGAGGTATGGGGTGCCTTTATATAGTCACCAGTGGAAACTGAATGTCATCTGGTGGTGATGTTTGGAACTGTATACCCAAACAAAATCTTACTGAAAGCTTCTGAGATGTAAATTTCAAATTTTGAATATAATTTGTTATAATATATTATTTAATTCGATTTTCTTTTGGGTCAAATTTATGGTAAAACAGTTTTTAAAACAAATTTTATATAATATGTTCAAAATATACATATATTGTTTTATTATTTTCATAAACCTGTACATAACATTTTTAAAAACTTTTTTCACTTCACCTGACAAGTATTTTCTTTAAAAAAAATTCTTTAAATCTGTGCACCAAATCAATTTAAGTTGAACATGTCATTTTCACATCTATGCTCAAACATTGGGGCTGAGAGTTTAGGGGTTAATAAAAATAGTAACTCACTAATCAAACACCAAGCATATAAAAGCAATAAAACTTGCATAACGAATTAATTCAACCACCTAATCCATCAGTTGTTTCAATACATATTTAGGGAAATGGCAGATGGTTAGAATTAGACAAGAATACTTTTGTTTTGTTAATGATCTAGATTAATACAGCGGTTTGGTTTTCTCTTCGATAGGAGCAGCAGGGAACAGCCCTCCCTTGTGGCATTTGGCCCAGGTAAAGATGGAACCTCAGGACAGCGAGGAGGGCCAGGTTTCAGGTCATGGAGTTCTGGGTAGCGACGTCTTTGAAGAGGGCCCCATGTCCACCATGAGCGAAGCTGGCATGCCTCCATCCCCTGGCGGATCAGAAGAAAGTTACATGTCTCATTCGCCGGATTCTCTCATGGGCACATCACCCTTTGCTCAGCGACCAAAGAAACGAATTAGAAAAGTATAGTGGTTTTGTCATTTAAAGAGTTAGTTCACCCAAAAAATTAAATTGACATTAAATACTCATCATTCCAAACCCCTGAAACCTTTGGTTGTCTTCAGAAAACACAATATAAGATATTTTAGATGAAATCAGAGAGCTCCCTCATCCTCCATAGACAACAAGGTTCCCGACTCATTCAAAGTCCATAAGAATACCAAAAAACATCCTCAAAACAGACCATATGACTTCAATTGGAATATTATCAATACTTTTGTGCGCACATAAAATAAAAATAGTGACTTTAGTCAACAGTTTCTTCTCCTCAGTGTCAGTATAGGACATGTTCATGTCTCGCATTTGGCCTTTGATGTTTTACCTCAGATGTGCCTGTGCTTTGTTTCAACTTGTGAACATGCGCAATATACTGACACTGAGGAGAGGAAACCATTGAGTAAAGTTGTTATTTTTGATTCCTATATTAACTATAGGGATTCTTATAGCTTGATTAAAATTCTGTTTATATTCCAGACCATGTGCCTATTCCGAAGGCACATGGTCTGATTTAAGGATGTTTTTTGGGGGAGTTTGAATGAGTCAGGACCCGTGCTGTCTATGGAGGATAAGGGAGCTCTCCGATTTCACCTAAATTATCTTCATTTGTGTTTCAAAGACAAACTAAGGTCTTAGAGGTTTGGACACGACATGAGGGTAAGTAATTAGTAACATCATTTCCATTTTTGAGTGAACCAACCCTTTCATCAAAGAGACTGAAAGCATTTCAACAGTCATTGTAATGCATAGTTTCAACCTCTGTTGGGACTAGACAGGTATTCTACCTATGAATGGACGTTTTAAGTGAAATTAAACGAAACAGACAAATGACATGAATGGTTGAATGCTCCCACCGCAAATGCCAGGCGGTCACCGTTTTACCTAATTATGGAATAGGACAATAACTGTACTTGTTTGCCATAGCAAAATTAGCATCTGTTTATTGTACCAAAACAATGGAGGGAGCACAACATGGAGAATAATTATAGCCCGATGTGTGCTTCAAAACACACAGGGACATCAATCAAGCTGTAATGGCAAATTAATTACAGCATGCATAAATATGCATGCTAAATAAGCAGGCCAATTCGTTTACCTGCACACTCCCAGACGTCACAGCGGAGGCATTGTCTCCTAGCCACCTGTACCACAACAGTTTTCCAATTAAAAAAGTAAGTAAGCAAATAAATACTGGTTGAGTGAAAATTTTGCTTCACACCCTGTTTCCTGAAGTTCAATCTGAAGGGGCTGAGACTGGAAACCTCACAGCATCCTTAAATGAAACCGTGTGGGCTTTCAGTGGCCACTTCAAGGGCATTTCGATGAAAGGAAGAAAAGCAAACATGAACGTTGACTGCAGAAATAATCTTCCATATATATCAGTACTTACTTAGTCTTCAATGGGTCTTAAAAGCATCTCTATCAGGTCATATTTCAACAAGATCCTTATTTGTACAGCCGAGTCTTATTCGTACCTCTTATTACGGCTTTATTTTTAATGGCAAATAAATACATTTCCCCCTAAATTACTGTAATATTTTAGTTCGTAAATAAATGAGCATAAATCTCTAATCTTCCACCTTTTAATTGACTTGGCTTGACTTTCTGTATTATCCACAAGTGGAAATTTAACTTTGGCTTCACCACATAATTACATCAACATCCACATCATATATGTCACAAAAGACAAGTAACACAAATATATTCAATATTATCACATTAATCACACTAAAAACGCAATTAACTATTTACTTGCTTACTCCCAGGGCCATTTATATCAAAGTTGATATTTAGCCGCACCATATTGGGGTTTCGTAACATCTAGTTAGGACAATTTAGCTTACTAAATTCACCTACAGCACATGTCTTTGGACTTTGGGGGAAACCGGAGCACTAGGAGGAAGCCCACGCGAACACCGGGAGAACATGCAAACTCCACACAGAAATGCCAACTGACCCAGCTGGGGCTTGAACCAGCGACCTTCTTGCTGTGAGGTGACAGTGCTACCCATTGTGCCACCGTGTCGCCCAACTATTTACAAAATTAACTAAATAATTGATATCTTTGAAACTAGGTAACTATAGCACATTTATGGAGTTATGGACATTGTTGTGAATTTCTAAGACGAGACAAAACCAGGGAGGCTTTCAGGGTATCTTCAAAACAGAATTCTTTAATAAGAACTCGGCATAGCTGTGGCGTTCATCGAAATATCTCTCTTACTAGTGCAGCTAGGCACTCAATATATACATTTTTACAGACAGTGTTACATTTGGGTGGGGACAAACCTCAACAAAGCATGCAAATGAAGTGTTGTTGTCATTGGGGTAAATTGCATCTCCAGCCCCGATCTCATCAGCATATAAGTACCCATTCATGTTACATTTTAGCATGAAAACAAAACGTGCAAATTAAGTACTGGAGCCAGAACCCGTCCTGCCACTTGACCAGCCTGAAAGTGTTAACTAGCCATTTGTTAGACAATAGACACAACTGACAATTTGCATTATTTTGGAGACAGGTTCCTGTATTTTACATATAGGCTCCCCCAGAATGCATTTTACAATGTAATTTATATATTGAAAGAAATTTGTAATCTTTCAACATCATGAAGACGTTTTGAAAAAAAAAAAAAAAGTCACATCTGTAATTATTATTAATAATAATAATAATAATTCCTTACATTTATATAGCACTTTTCTAGACACACAAAGCGCTTTACACAATGGGGGGATCTCCTCATCCACCACCAGTATTTATTCAAAAATTTTATTTGCATTATTGTCTAATTATTGTACAATAATATTGCATTATTGTCTTCTTAAACTACAGCCAATTAAAGAGTGTTATGGTTTTCATATTGGTGTTCATGGCATCAATCTCCAAACCCTGTTTATGCTTTCTAACTTCATCTGCAGTTGAATTAGATGTTGTTGCAAGGTTCTGTTTTGGTCACCGAAACAGCAGGGGGCAGTAGTGCATCACACTGAACTGTATTTAGTTCCAGACTGCATCCACAACCTCATTCCAGGTGTTCAATATTCCACTGGGCTGTGTCTGCTTTTAGTGAGCACCCTGCTTTGTGAACAAGTTGTATTTGAGTGGAGAGAGTAATCCATTTTACCCATCTCCGGTGGCAGTTGTGATTTCCTTTTAAGTTCTCTCACTTAATGGAAAGTTAATGTTTAGAACTTAAGCAGAAGATACATGTAATTATATCTGCGAGGCTGGCTTGAAGATGCTTAAAATATGTATGCCTCTGATTTAAAAGAGAGGTAATTTTCAGTGTTGCGGAAAATGTCCAATCCAGTCTCACAGCATGTTGTTATATAATCATGAAATTTAATCCATCGATTCACATTCACAGACACAAATTTTCCCCCATTTTTCATGTTCCTCAACTTGACTTTTAACCTGTTGTATTTCAATTGGCAGTATCTTTCGTATCTCCTGACTCGTCATAAACAATTATACTTTATTATATAAAAAACATTTTGGAGAACCTAACCCTGCATCTACCCACTTTTCAGCAGCATAAAATAAGCAGCGGGCAAATAAATGTAGAAAAAATTACAATAAAATGCAATACAAACAAGTTATGTTGCATTCCAAGTGTTCTGAAGCTAAACGATGTCTTTATGCAGTGAACAATTTGATTTGTGAAGTTTAAACAGCTGAAAACGCTTCTGTTCGCTGATATCTGATTCAAACAGAAACTCCCGCCCGCACATTAGTGTGATGCAATCTGTCACAAGACACACAGGGAGCCAATGGAATTTGAGGCGATCGGTCATGAAAACACACAGGAAAACACTAGAATTTCACAACCAAAACTGATGTAATGCACTTTTTCCAGCAGCAATATTTCAATTACAGACAGCACTTAAAGGGGTGTAAAGGGGTCTTATGGTCTATATGCTTCGTGTCTTTTGAATACATTGCGACTGTACTTGTACTATCCTGCGTTTTTTATTGACAAATGGTTAGGATTCGGGTTAGTAGCTGGGTTATGTGCTTATAGTGTAGTGTTTGTAAAATTGTTTTGACCAGCAGGAGTGAGAATGTGTTGTATATTTTATGCAAGATCATTCATACCAATAAATACAATAGATGAAAATCTTAAGGACTTTAAATCAAGATCGCAGTCTGTCACTACTGGTGTCCCTCAAGGCTCCGTACTGGGCCTACTTCTGTTTATTATTTACTTACTCCCTCTTGGTCATATTTTAAGAAAATACAACATACAATTTCACTGCTATGCTGATATACTCTACTTGTCCACCATACCCTCTAGTTCTTTTACTCCTTCAGCTTTGCCTAGATGTTTAGCTGAAATAAAAATCTGTCTTTCAGCTAACTTTCTAAAATTAAATAGTGACAAAACTGAAGCCCTACGCATTGGGACTAAAAGTGTCTTGGATAAATTTGGTAATTTTACAATAGATATTGATAATAGAACAATTCGCTACAGGTCAAGAGTTTGGGTGTCATCTTGGATAGCACACTCGTTTGAAAGCCATATCAATAATATTACGCGTACTGCATACTTCCACCTGCGTAATATTACTCGTCTCCGCTCTTCTCTCACAACCAATAATACAGTAATTCTCATCCATGCATTAGTTACTTCACGTCTTGACTACTGTAATGCACTTCTCACTGGGCTTCCTTCTAAACTTCTCCATAAACTCCAACTGGTTCAGAACCATGCAGCTCGTGTCATTTTTAGGACTCTATCTCATGAGCATGTCACACCACTTCTCTATCAGCTTCACTGGCTTCCATTAAAGTATCATAGTGACTTTAAAATATTACTTCTCACCTTTAAGGCACTTCACAATCTTGCTCCTCAATATCTCATTGAACTTCTCCATATCTACACCCCTTCTCGCACTCTTAGATCAGCCAACTCTTTCTCCCTGGTGCCACCTCGCACTCGATTAAGCACAATGGGAGACAGATCTTTTAGCTCTATGGCTCCTCGGCTATGGAACTCGCTTCCCCTGGACCTAAGGAGCAGTGATAGTATTCACACTTTTAAATCTCGTCTTAAGACCCATCTTTTTAAGCAGGCTTTCGTATGATTATCTTTTACCATGTTATTTTATACTTTGATGTGTTTGTACTTCAGCTCCTCTCATGTATTTAAAATTTTGTCTGGCATTGTTTTATTTTTTTATTAATTTGTTTTGGTATGTCTGTTGATGCTTGTTGAGGCGACCTTGGGTGTCCAGAAAGGCGCCATTTATAAATAAAATTAATTATTATTATTATTATTATTATTATTATTATTATGAAAATCATGTTGAGGAACATGAAAAATAAATGCCTATTAGTTAATGGTCATGTTAAGGAACGTGAAAAATTTTTTAAATTAGTGTCAGTAAACCCTGGTGTTTTGTTTTAGTATACAGTTGTGGCCAAAAGTTTTGAGAATGACACAAATATTAGTTTTCACAAAGTTTGCTGCTGAACTGCTTTTAGATCTTTGTTTCAGTTGTTTCTGTGATGTACTGAAATATAATTACAAGCACTTCATACTTTTCAAAGGCTTTTATCGACAATTACATGACATTTATGCAAAGAGTCAGCATTTGCAGTGTTGGCCCTTCTTTTTCAGGACCTCTGCAAAATTTCAACGTTTTGATCCCCGAGCCACTTAGATATCACTTTTGCCTAGGTGCTCCATCGTGCTGGAAAATGCATTGTTCTTCACCAAACTGTTGTTGGATTGTTGGAAGAAGTTGCTGTTGGAGGGTGTTTTGGTACCATTCTTTATTCATGGCTGTGTTTTTGGGCAAAATTGTGAGTGAGCCCACTCCCTTGGATGAGAAGCAACCCCACACATAAATGGTCTCAGGATGCTTTACTGTTGGTATAACACAGGACTGATGGTAGCGCTCACCTTTTCTTCTCCGGACGAGCCTTTTTCCAGAAGCCCCAAACAATCGGAAAGGGGCTTCATTGGAGAATATGACTTTGCCCCAATCCTCAGCAGTCCATTCGCCATACTTTTTGCAGAAGATCAATCTGTCCCTGATGTTTTTTTTGGAGAGAAGTGGCTTCTTTGCTGCCCTTCTTGACACCAGGCCATCTTCCAAAAGTCTTCGCCTCACTGTGCGTGCAGATGCGCTCACACCTGCCTGCTGCCATTCCTGAGCAAGCTCTGCACTGGTGGCACTCCAATCCCGCAGCTGAATCCTCTTTAAGAAACAATCCTGGCGCTTGCTGGACTTTCTTGGACACCCTGAAGCCTTCTTAACAAGAATTGAACCTCTTTCCTTGAAGTTCTTGATGATCCTATAAATTGTTGATTAAGGTGCAATCTTAGTAGCCACAATATCCTTCCCTGTGAAGCCATTTTTATGCAACGCAATGATGGCTGCACGCGTTTCTTTGCAGGTCACCATGGTTAACAATGGAAGAACAATGATTTCAAGCATCACCCTCCTTTTAACATGTCAAGTCTGCCATTCTATCCCAATCAGCCTGACATAATGATCTCCAGCCTTGTGCTCGTCAACATTCTCACCTGAGTTAACAAGACGATTACTGAAATGATCTCAGCAGGTCCTTTAATGACAGCAATGAAATGCAGTGGAAAGTTTTTTTTTTCAGCATTAAGTTCATTTTCATGGCAAAGAAGGACTATGCAATTCATCTGATCACTCTTCATAACATTCTGGAGTATATGCAAATTGCTATTATAAAAACTTAAGCAGCAACTTTTCCAATTTCCAATATTTATGTAATTCTCAAAACTTTTGGCCATGACTGTGGATGGACTGAAACTCAAACTTTTGGTATGATTATCCACAATCGCTCTTTGACTGGTCTTCTGGACTATTGTGTATCGTTTCCTGATTCATCAAGCCGTTCTCATATGACCATTACACAACCGGTAGACTGCAGTACGGATGCTGGTAAAATATACACATGCCCAGTGTATGTGAATGGTCATGTATTGTGTGTTTTAGGCTGTTTAGTGTGGACAGAGATTGTTTTTCTGAAATGCAGTTAAAATGCAGATAGATGAGGAGTGTATTTATTTTAAAATGTCATTTCAAAATGAAAACACACTAGTAAACAGCCTTAAAGTGGAGAAATGGTTAGACTTCACATTATATGCTGTGGCTTCTGTCCACATTATACAGTGTAAAACACATGACATTCACACATTTTGCCAGCATCTGCACTTCCCATCTACTGGTTGTGTTAATGGTCATATGAGGGTGGTCAACGATACACAATAGTCCACAAAACCAGTCAGAGTGATTGTGGATAGTCGTGCCACCGTTTTCAAAACTCTGCTTTTCGATACTTACATGCTGAAATGGAAAACCAGCAATAGCAAACTAAAATGGGCTCTTCAAGTGTTTTCAAAACTTCATTTTCATGGGTCAGTGATGCCGGAGTAGTGTGGACAAAAATGCACTAGTGTAAACGGCACCTGTGGCTACTATGAATCAAATGCAGTTTAGCTCAATCACTCTTGACTGGTAGAGTTGTGATAAACAATACGTTAATACGGCTATTTTATTTTATTTTTTTAAAAGGAGAAGTTACTTAATATGTCCTGCCAAGTCTTTGCATTTAAAATTGAGACAAATGTCGAACAAAGCTGCACATTTCAGGGGAAAATTCATTAACTTAATAATGAAATAAAAAGCAATCCTCTAAAATGTGCTGCGGTTCTGGGTAACTCAACTGTTACCCAGAAAATGCATCTCTACTTTTTTAATACTCACTCACTCACTGACTCACTCTCCTTCAGCTTATTCCCTTCTTTATCATTTGTTCCCACAGTGAAATGAACCACAGATTTCTCTGGCATGTTTTACTTTCGGATGCCCTTCCTGTACTCTTTAAATATAATTATTACAATACTTTGAAGAAATAAAACAAAATCCAAATTTAATTAAGATTCATCCAAATATAATTTGACAACATAGATAAAATATGTATTAAAAGTCCAGTCTTTTACATGTTCGGGTCTAAGCAAGGACCACATCTAATAGTAAGTCAATTTAGAAGGGTGACAAAAGTAATTTAGTAAATTAGGAGTTGCTTTAAGTGCTCAAAGTTCTTAGCCGCCTTTTGAATGTTGGCAAGGATTATCCGGTCTTCATGGAATTTAGGAGATCATTCCATTCACCAGCAAGGTACAATAAATGAAAAGATTCTGGAGAGTGATTTAGCAGCTCTCTGTGATGGTACCACTGACTTTCTGACCGAAGGCTTCTGGTACACTTGTAAGAATAAAGGTGGACATATACGGTGTAATTTTTGCTGTCGTACAAGCGCATATGTATTTTTTTCCCAACACAATCTCACAGCAATTCATATCTTTTTGATTCAGTGGATAATTTGTATTAATTTGTACGATTTAATTCATTTCACTTCATTTAATTTGCTCATCCTCAATGAGGGGTACGGTTAGGGGAAGTGCTCATTTTGAGCCAGATCCTCTTGCGGAAAATATCAGATCTTCTTCTTTTTCGTTACAGCATTTATTTTTTTATATATATTTTTTATAAATATACCCAGTATTAACTTGTGCCTGGTGACTACCTGCATGTGTGGGTCTGTGAGAATGAGTGCAAGTGAAAAACTCTAAAACTCTGGGGCTCTATTGGTTTATACAGACATCTAAAGGTTACATTTAGCTGTCGAGACCATTCAGAAACTTAATGATACTCTTATGCTGGGAGCACCACGTTTTGGGGCATGGGTCCTTTTAAAAATTGTACGATTTCTTATGAATGAAATTGTATGAATTTGTACAAATTAGTCACTTTTCGGACAACTAGAGGTTACGAGGTTAATTCGAAGCTAGAGGTTAAACAGACATTTAGAGGTTATGTTTAGCTTTCGAGACCATTCAGAAACTTAATGATGCCCATATGCTGGGTTCACACCACTTATGGAATGTGGAGCACATCATCACTCGCTCTATTTTACTCACAGGATGTTACGTTTCCTTGTGAGATCAGACTGTTTTCCCATGGCATTGATGCTCGTATGGTTGTGACTTTTACTGTGTGAGAGGAACTTGAAATTATTTTTAAGTTGTCAAGAAACATGTCAAGAAAAAAAACTTTTGGGAGCTGTTCGATTAAAATCACTGAACAGTGAGCGTGGTATGATGTTTCATGCATGACAGAATTGTCAGATATGATAGTTTACAATGGTCTAGGCTTTAAAATTCACACACAGACACATAGGGTGAACAGGTGACCTGGGATCAACACCCAGTGCTGAAAAAGAACCTATATGTGTATCATTATTAAGCTTTTATGAGAAAGAAAGATAGAGAAATTGAGAGAAAGTGGCTCTGAAAGCAAAGTATTTGCCTGTTCTTGTTTTTGGTGCAGAATTTCATACAATTGCTTTGCATAAAATCATAATATCATGTCATATATCACTGCGTCTCAACGAATTTCATATAAACTCAATTGTGACGTGTGTGTTTGTGTACAAATGACCTTCCGACCATCAGAATTCACACTGTGTACGTCCGGCTTAAGTGGAGGTATTAGGGTGCATAGTCTATGGCTGTTATGTATGCATACATCAATGTTTTGAACTTGATGCGAGATTCAACAATACCTGAAACCTTCTGTCTCAAGAAAGATTCTAAAAAGAACTTACAAAATGTCCAATAAATAGTGTCATTAAAAAAAACTAATATTAAACTCTAAACTGTAGTCTCAGCATCAATACAGTATTGGGCTGTGTATACTTTTAACCAAAATATTTCACTCTTGCTGTTCGGTTGCTTAAAAGTTTTCTACTCACTTTGTGTTACATCTTCATTGACTTCTTTTGTAGAGCTGCATTGTATTTGAAGGGCAGTATCACAAACCCTAACCTTTAAAAAATATATGAAAAGCCTTCGTTTGTGCTGACAAAAGGTCATAACGCACTAGGTATTTCTGCCATCTTATTGAACTATGCACTGTAGCTTTGATTCCACAAAGCTTATATTTCTAGAACAAAATTGCAGTAAAGTGGTTATTGTAAGATGCTGATTCTAATTTAACACTCTTCATAAAAACTTAGCAGAACTAAAGTTCTCATTTTTAAATGGTTGATTGTATATGGACATTATGAAAAGGGTTCAAAGGCTATTCAATTTTGCATCATCTTTTTATTATACATGGTATATTCAAAAGAGGTTTTATGCGTGGAGGTTTAATCAAGCAAATAGTTGGAATCTGCTTAAGCCCTGCTTTCCGGTATCACTTTATTACTACACTTTCATTGGGTTTGTCTCTCAATTCATTTTCGTGTGATTTTGTTCCCACTCTTATGAACTATGTTGCATTAGGAGCTGTCATAAACTAAGACTTGAGTGGATTGTTCTGAAAATTCTGTCATCATTTACTCACCTTTTACTTGTTACTTGGTTTTTGAAGGTACCGTTGGGACTCCTCTGGTCAGTTTGAGTTCGTTAGCTCAGCATATTAAGCCTACAGTCACAAATTTAGGGGTGAAATTTGACTCCGATTTTAAATTTGACTATCAGATTAGAGCGATAGTTAAATTTAGCTTTTTTTCAATTAAGACAACTAGCAAAAATAAGGCAATATATATACCAAAACAACAGTTTGAGACAGTAATCCATGCTTTTGTGACCACTCTGTTAGATTACTGTAATGCACTGTATGTGGGGAGTAGCAGGTCAGCTATTGCCCGTTTGCAAATGGTGCAAAATGCTTATCTGGTACTCACAAATATGACCAGATTTCCCCTGTTAGCTTCGCTTCATTGGTTGCCAGTGAATTTTAGAATACAGTTTAAGATTCTTTTATTTGTTTTTAAATCTCTAAATAGTCTTGCCCCACTTTATATCTCTGAGCTGATACACCACTATTAGCCCACTCGTTTTCTCAGGTCAGCTGATCAGCTTCTCCTGATTGTGCCAAAAACAAAGCTTAGAGTGGATCGTGCTTTCGTTGTGGTAGGTCCTAGATTTTGGAATGATTTGCCGCTGTCCATTAGACAGGCCTCTTCCGTGTTTTCATTTAAATCAGCTCTTAAACTGATTTTTTTTTTAATTGGCATTTGACACCTGATGTTACTAACTGGTTATTTTAATTGATATGCCTTGTTAGGTAGTATTTTTTGTATTTTATATACTGTTATGCTTATTTTGTTGTATATCTCTGCACAGCACTTTGGCTCACTTCTGTGTTTTTAAAGTGCTCTATAAATAAAGTTTGACTTGACTTGTATGAGTTGCTTTCTTCTGTTGAACACAAAGAAATATATTTTGAAGAAAGCTGAAAACTTGGTAACAATTAACTTCCTTAGTAGGAAAACAAATACTATGGAAATCAGTGGTTTTAACTTTCCTCGAAATATCATCTTTTGTGTTCAACAGAATAAAGAAACTCATAAAGGTTTGGAACCACATGAGGGTGAGTAAATAATATTTCTTTTTTATTTTGGCGTGAACTATCTGTTTAAGTATATCTTGCAATCAATATTAGTAAATGTAAGATCTAGCAACTTGATCTCATGAGGAAACGTAACGATTTTACTTATTGTAATGTAATGTGTATTTATATAGCACATTTATTGTGTATGGCCATACACACAAAGCGCTTCACAATCATGAGGGGGGTCTCTCCACACCACCACCAGTGTGCAGCATCCACTTGATGATGCGACGGCAGCCACAGGACAACGGCGCCAGTGCGCTCCCCACACCAGCTATTGGTGGAGTGGAGAGATAGTGATAGAGCCAATTCGGTATTGTCAGAAAAAGTGGCTAATTCGTCCGAATTCATTTGTACGGTTTTTTTTTTTTTATACGCATTAGGCATTCTCCCAAATGGGTGACACGGTGGCTCAGTGGTTAGCACTGTCGCCTCACAGCAAGAAGGTCGCTGCTTCAAGTCCTGGCTGGGCCAGTTGGCATTTCTGTGTGGAGTTTGCATGTTCTCCCCGTGTTGGTGTGGGTTTTCTCCGGGTGCTCCAGTTTCCCCCACAGTCCAAAAACATGCAGTATAGGTGAATTGAATAAACAAAATTGGCCGTAGTGTACGTGTGTGAGTAAATGTGTATGGCTGTTTCCCAGTACTGGGTTGCAGCTGAAAGGGCATCCGCTGTGTAAAACATATGCTGTATAAGTTGGCGGTTCATTCTGCTGTGGCGACCACTGATGAATAAAGGAACTAAGCCGAAGGAATTGTATTAAAATGTAAGAATGAGATCGTACAAATTCATATGAATTAGCCAGTTTATCAAAACCTACGAATTGCTGTGAGATTGTGTTGGTTATGATGTTGCCGATGTAACCAGTTAAAAGTTTTTTTAAAGGATTTAAATTTAACTCCATGATTTATATAGACACCCAGTTTCAGTTTTCTTACAAACGTTGCTTTTATTGACAATATTGTCATCATTTTTTACCAAAAACATAAAGACCTGATACTCTAAAGTCTTCCATTTTTGTGCAAATCTCCCAAGTACAAATTCTAAACCTAACAAGCAGCCCTCCCTCCTCCCCCCTTCAACAGGAACCACTTTAAATGACCAAACACTGAATAACAAGCATATGATTTGCCCTGTCACATGAAAAGATTCCCTCCAGCTCAATAGAATATATTACTCTCCAACTGTGAGGAAACGTGCAGAGTTTTTAAAAAGCCGATCTATAGTTTATCTCCATTTTAAACTAAGAGTTCAGAGTCCCCTTTAAACATATTTGAAAAAATCCACGTCAATCTCCACGTCTACAGAATTAGAATGCTTTTCGTGTACATTTTCAGTATGGATAATTCATTGCTTTCAGTGGCCGCTCGACAAAAAAAGTGCAGATATTTTGAATTTAGTTCAGTCATTGGGGCAAATTGAGCGATTTCTGTTATGTGATTAGTGGAGTGGGAAAGTATTGAAATTTCTCAGGCGGTTCATATTTGGTGGTGAGTGTGAATAATTGAAATGCCTGCCTTGCCATTTTACCTCACAAATAACACTTGGGTCTTAAAATTGAATTCAGCATGTTAGATTTCATTTGGTTCTAATAAAAGGACAGACTCATAATAATTTTTTAATGCATTGTTTGTGAGCAGAAAGTTTACAAACGTTTATAAGCGCTAAAGATGTCACTTTTTTATCTATCTATCTATCTATCTATCTATCTATCTATCTATCTATCTAT
>CAIGQV010001319.1:5329083-5342292 GCA_903798115.1 Danio jaintianensis | reverse complement strand
TATCTATCTATCTATCTATCTATCTATCTATCTATCTATCTATCTATCTATCTATCTATCTATCTATTTAAATGATGAAGCCTTATTTAATGTAATGTTGTAACTGGTTTTATTAAGACGTGTATTATTCTGGATGTTTTTTTTTGTTTTTTACAATTTCTAATATCCTTGGGATTAAATGGTGTAGCATTCTAATACTCTATCCATCTTTTTTTAAAGGGGACCTATTATGCAACAATGACTTTTATAAGGGGTTTAAACAAAGATGTGTGGCAACAGTCTGTGAATACAACCAGCTTCTAATGGTCAAAATGTATTAATTTCATTTTTTGATAATCACACTTCATAAAAACAGTCTGCAGAAGCACTTTGATTGACATTCTCCCTTTGTACGTGTCATCAGAGGGGGAAAGCCCCGCCCATTAGTGACAAACTCTCCCTCACAGCATAGGACATTAGTCTTGTTTTTGAAACTGCCACTATGCTGACACATAGGCATTTGTAGCTCTGCCTACTATTGAAAGATGGCCACAGTCACAAGGCAGTCACAGTCACAGGCACAATTAGGATCAAAGCCTAAAAAGGACAGTTTCAAAGAACTATAAAACATTATTAGTGGTGTATTTTGAGCTTAAACTTCACATACGCACTCTAGGGACATCAGAGACTTATTTTACATCCTGTAAAAATGGGCATAATAGGTCTTCTTTAAGTCATGAATTGTTTTGGAATACTACTTGTTTTGGATAAACTTCATCGCCCTTGGGACTAAATGATGTAAGTAAGATTGAGTAAGATTTTTTTAATAAATATGTTATTTGTCCAGGATAGATATGATCACGTTTGGGATTAAATGATAAAACATCATGTCATGGAATGTAAATATTCATCATTCTTTTTCAAATATTTCCCAAGTGATGTCTAACAGAGCAAGACTATTGTTCACAGTATTTTCTAAAATAGATTTTTCTTCCTTTGGATAATTGAATAACTTCTTTATTTTAGCTCAGTAAAATTAAAAGCAGTTTTTATTATTTTTTAAAATCAATATTACGGTAAAAATTAATAGCCCCCTTTTTCGATTGGCTACAAATCAAACCGCTGTTTTGTCTTATAGTTAACCTAATTCATCCAGTTTATCCTTTAAACTGAACTTTAAGCTGAATACTAGTTTCTTCATTCATTCATTCATTCATTTTCTTTCCGGCTTAGTCCCTTTATTAATCTGGGGTCACCACAGCGGAATGAACCACCAACTTTTCCAGCATATGTTTTATGCAGCGGATGCCCTTCCAGCTGGGAAACACTGGGAAACACCCATACACTCCCATTCACACACATACACTACGGACAATTTAGCTTACCCAATTCCCCTATACTGCATGTCTTCGGACTTGTGGGGGAAACCGGAACATCCGGAGGAAACCCATGTGAATACGGGGAGAACATGCAAACTTCACACAGAAATGCCAACTGACCCAGCTGAGGCTCGAACCAGCGACCTTCTTGCTGTGAGGCGACAGTGCTACCCACTGCGCCACCCACAAAAATAATTATTAGAAATTAAAACTATTATTCTGTATTTTAAAAGTGTGTTAAAAATCACTCTAAATGTTAGATAATTATTTGGTAACACTTTATTTTAAGGGTCCACAATAATGTATTAGTTAAGCATTAATTAACGGTTAACAATTAAGCATTAGTTAAGAACAAAAATGCTAGTAATTAAGGATTAACTTAACATTTTAATGGTGACGAATTATGCATTAGTTAAGCTTAATTAAATTAAATAAATCATGATTAACTTGTTCACAATTATGCATCAGTTAAGCATAAGCAAACATAACTCATTTTGATTTGATCTCCTATTCTAAAGTGAAAGTGATATCATGGCACTTATTGAGGGATATTTATAATGTCACTTAAGTGCTATATAGTGGACATATAGCTTTAACTTTAGGACACTTTAGTTAAGTACTAAGGGTTTATTATGCTATTTTAGCCATATATAATAGCAAACCAGCAGTAATTGAACATAATTACTAGCTTTTTGTTCAGTTAATTTAATATAAATATTATATGGCTCATCAAACTGTAAATAATGGCTAAAATAATTTTACTATACATTCAGTTATTCATTAATTATGTAATTGCTCATGCTTAACTGATGCATAATTGTGAACAAGTTAGTTATGATTTAATTGATTTAATTAAGCTTGACTACTGCATAATTCGTGACCATTAAAATGTTAAGTTAATCCTTAATTACTAGCATTTTTGTTCTTAACTAATGCTTAATTGTTAACCATTAATTAATGCTTAACTAAATGCATTTTCATTTTCAAAATGCACCCTTAAAATAAAGTGTTACCAATTTTTCAACCCCAATTTGAGTAAAATATGGAGTAAAGTCCAACCACCATCTTTATTTATTTACCATGTCCCTGCTTTCAGCTTTCTGTCAACTTCTGTTACTGATTTTGTGTATAATAACAATAGTTAGAGAAGCATGCTTTTTCTCATTGCTATGGTTAGGTTTGTATTCACTGCCATTTGATTCATTTGTCACTTGTCAACCAGCAATCAGTGTATGTTTTTGTCTGCTCAGTGCTCATCCAGTCCACTCCTGGATTTTTTGGAGGAAAAAAAATTCTTATCAGGCCTAAAATGACAAATTTTGCAATGACTTCTCAAAAATTGAAGCAATATTCTTTTTTTTTTTGCTGTTAAAATGTACACAAATTTACACATCTTAGTTCTTTGTTATTTTTTGACCTCAAGAACCATTGGTCTCTAACACTGAGAAACAAAGAGAATGTGTTTGCCTCAACCATAGAAAGCCTACTACATTATATTTGATAGATGAATAACTCTAAATGGTTAAAATAAACAGAACTGTTTAGCATTAGAAAAATCATGTTGAAATTTCTAAATTTAGTGATGGATACAATGATTGTATGGTGTCTATGACAACTAGAGGTATCGCATGCCTGATAAGCATTTTCTATAATTCATTTTAATGTTACTTAATCTAAAACAATTCGATGTATTTTATGCTGATGTATGGTATTTTTAAGTGTTACAATAGAGGATTTGTTGTACAATGTAAACCGAATCAATCCAAAAACCCTACTAACGATTTTGTGAACTGTCCCACCCCTAATGCAGATGGCATAGAAGGAATTTGAACAGTGGCCTGGCTGGACAAAACTGCAGGAAATATACTACAATAAAAAAAAAAAAGATTCTCTAAATTGTGCCTTTGATTTTCGCTATATTTATTGATCGCAGAATTGCTCAATTCTGGAGGGACTGCTCAACACAACTGTTTTCTGCCTGTTTTTCTATTCATTATAGGTCATGGAAATTCAGCTTTTTAGTCAATGAAAGTCAGGGAGTTTGACATTTGGCTTAGAGTGGGAATCCTGTTTGTTGTTGCCAATATATCTTAAAATTTATTTCAGGAGTTGTTGAATGATAAATAGGATAAAGAATGCCCCTGTGATACATGACCTATAATGAATAGAAAAACATTTACCTTATTTCATTCGAATTGTGCCTGTGGAAACATGGTGACTAAAGTGGGTTACAGATGACCGATTTAAGCGTTCTGTAAAAACAGAAAAATCCATGAATTCTCTTTGGCTTTTAACTCAATCGCCTGGTTTCCGTTGGGTGTTTAATGGCACACAGTGGATAATTAGGTAACTGCTAAAAAGATACAAAAGTCATTATCCACTTAAGAATGTCCTAGTGAGGAGGGGGAAAAGCCTCACGATTTGATAGCTTTCTTATTATGAATGACAAATGAAGAGTCATGCAGTTTTTGACAGGACTAGGGGCCGGTCTGTTTCTCACAGAACAAGCAGCGGGGTTTTTTTTTTCGGGTTTTTTCTTTTTTTCCTTTTGTAGCCTGAATAAGAAGCCACGTCTGATCAGTTGTAACCATGGTTACCTTTTTTTTTTTTTTTTGCTGCTACACTGAAGACTCCTAACCATAGAGAATGTATTAAACAGATAATGATGGGCACGATCCAGATGAATCGCTTGGACTTTCTAAATGCTTGCCAGTATGAGGATTTAAGGGGTTACTGTATTTAAAAATTGGAGCACTTAACCAATTACAAAGCCACTGGCATGAAAAAATGTGTCTTTTAAGATGTTTCTCCTAAGACAAATATCCCAATAAACATGTACACACAATCTGCATGCAATTGTAAATATACTAAAGTCTACAATTAGTATTTGATTCATAATCTATTGTAATATTTATACAAAATCGAATATAGATTGAATAGATTTTTTTATGTGTTTTGACTGTTCATTTACAAAACAGTGACATATTAAGGACACAAAAACAAACTTTTGGAAAGGAGCTATAAAACATGTGAGTTTTTGAAATCAATAGCCTTATTGTTTTCAGCCACAATTGAATTGTTTATTTTTTTAGATATTCATAAGCACATACATATGCATATTACATTCAGTCCTGGCATGCACAAATATTTGACAACCAAGTCAATGATAGCGACTGCTGAATTATGTTTTGGCATAGAAGAATGTGTATGTGCTCAAGTTTTAATCATAAACATCTAGCCTATAAACCATTTTGAGGGATGTAAACAATAACAATGTTCCTGACGTATTTCCTATTTTACATTTTTAATTTCCATAGCTTCCGAGAATTCAAAAAGAGCCACATATTGATAAATAATCCTATGGCAGGTGTTTTGATGTAAAGTTATGATTGAATTGCCTCTTGTTACAGTTATGAAATAGTTTGACAACAAGCAGGACATTTTCATGGGCCAATGACATCACCACATTGAAATGGTCTATACAGTATATTTAGTATTTTTTGTGAATACGTGAACAGGGCTTGTTCTGATAACATTATAATTTGTGCACTTTTTACAGACAAAAAAGGACAAACTTATAAGTATGTTAATATCTTTTAAATATACCTTTGAACATCATTGTTTTTGCTTAAATATTGAATATTTTTAATAAAATGACTTGCTGTCCACAATCGTTTTATTCTGTACAATATTTCAATGACAGTTTGTTTCTATTTCATGATAAATTCTAGGAGGAACATCTTAGATGGTTGCAAATACTATTTAATTGCCTCAGCAGTAACGTTTCTATCGGTACAGTACATTTTTATGTTCTTATTACTGTGATATTCCCTTTCTAAGTGAAACTATATGTTCTCCCCATTTGGATTGAACACAGCAAACCATGCGATTCCATGTAGTTTTGATTCCAAAGCAAAGTCCAATGCCACACAGTTGAATTTTATTTATTCAGATGGTTACTGATTTTCTGTTACATTCACTGAAAAAAGTTATGAATCATCATGTTGTGTTTGACAGGATGGTGAAGTGTATTTTCAACCACTTGTTTAACTTATGCTATATTCCAGACAACTTGGAATTGGGAGTTTTCCTACTTCTTACTTGGAAATAACATCTAGAACAGTGTTTCTCAACCACATTCCTGGAGGACCACCAACACTGCATGTTTTGGATGTCTCCTTTGTCTGTCACACCCATTACAGGTCTTTCAGTCTCTGCTAATGAGCTGATGATCTGATATCAGGTGTGTTTGGTTAAGGAGACATGTGCTGCGTTCCAATTCGCACACTATCCGTCCTAAATAGTATTTGAAAATAGAATTAGTATGTCCCAAATCATAGTATGTTGAAAACAGCATGCCAAAGATTCCCGGATGGTTTACTATTTCCGGTAAAAATTCGAAGTGTAGAACCGTACATACTCTAACCGCTGATATTGCTCACAATACATTGCGTGTTGGACGTGAATTTGATTAGAACTCCAAACGTGCAAAATGGTGGGTGGGGGGCAGGGGTTGTGCGGCGGCGATGGTGTTAAGGCTGAGGTGCGTTATGACAGCGCGAACTGAAGACCAGGGTGGGGGGTTATCATGCATGCATGTCCGCTATGCCACTGTCCAAAGACCTGAGGAGATTTCTCTGCATGAAAGACTTGTGAATGGCAGACTATCCTGCCGCTGCTTCTCCAATAAGGAAGGAAATTAAATATGAAAGAAATGTGGATGATGTGTCCAGATGATTGACAGGGGACATAACTATGCAACTTAACAATCTGTTAACGAGGAAGTAGTATGTCCCAAAGCTTGCATACTCTTCTGTTACACACTCAAAAGTATATACATTTCCCTCTCAAAAAAAGTACATACTTTTAGGGTGTAGTATAAGTATGCGAATTGGGATGCAGCAATGGTAAATGTGCAGAGCTGGTGGTCCTCCAGGAACATGGTTGAGAAACACTGATCTAGAACACCGCTAGTAGACAGGGCAGATTGAAGAAACCTAACTTCAGTAAGACGCGTCATTTGAAATCACTTCACAGATAGTAATAATATAATGCTGCATTCATGACACAGTCAGAGCTGGAAATTTCAGCAATGAAATTCCCCACATCCGACCTCAATATGTTCCAGTCAGTCAGCATTACAGTTGCATTTTCATCACTTCAGGTGTGAATATTTCATAACAGTTTATGTTATTGTGTTCTAGATGGGCGACACGGTGGCTCAGTGATTAGCACTGTCGCCTCACAGCAAGAAGGTCGCTGCTTCGAGTCCCGGCTGGATCAGTTGGCATTTCTGTGTGGAGTTTCACAGTGGGTTTTCTCCGGGTGCTCTGGTTTCCCCCACAGTCCAAAGACATGCGCTATAGGTGAATTGAATAAACTAAATTGGCCATAGTGTATGAGTGTGCATGGATGTTTCCCAGTACTGGGTTGCAGCTGGAAGGGCATCCGCTGTGTAAAACATATGCTGGATAAGTTGGCGGTTCATTCCACTGTGGCGACCCCTGATGAATAAAGGGACTAAGCTGAAGGACAATGAATGAATGAATGTGTTCTAGATGTTGTTTCTAAAACAAAAAGAATAGAAATGCTAGCTGTCCTTTGAATACAGCTGACGAACAATGTGAAAAAAACAAAACATTTTATACTGAAATATAAAGAAATAATAAAAAAATAGCCTTTATTCATAGCGTTCTTATTTAAATTGATATCTAATCTTGGTGTTTTTGACCTAACAATATGTGTAGTGAGTGTGAGCAGCTTGATTCTGAATGGCAGTTTGCTTTTTTGCATTCATGTCATGATACAGACATTTAGACAGACAGGTTATTCATTCATTCATTTTCTTTTTCGGCTTAGTCCCTAGGGGTCGCCACAGCGGAATGAACCGCCAACTTATCCAGCATATGTTTCACGCAGCGGATGCCCTTCCAGCCTCAACCCATCACTGGGAAACACCCATACACTCTAATTCACACACATACACTACGGTCAATTTAGCTTACCCAATTCACCTATAGCGCATGTCTTTGGACTGTGGGGGAAACCGGAGCACCCAGAGGAAACACATGCGCAATATTCGACTGTTTTTTTTTTTTAAGGAATAATAATTTATGCAGTCATGCACATGTTTTGACAGCTAATATGACAGTGATTTGATGCTTTGCTAAAGTTGCAGACACCTTTACACCGGTATCAAAATGCTTTTTTGATGCTAAATTAATTTTTACAGCCAGTTATTCCTTACGCCGATTAAGAAACTTGAATAGGCCTAGGCTACTATAATAAAGAAAATCCGCTCTAAAAGTTAAATGAAATAAATTGCTAAATACTCTTGACACATGAAAGTGTAAAGCCTGCAGCCCACAACACATGGAAAGTTATAGCGTATCATATTTAACAAACCCTTTACTACAAATTTTATGCAATTTTGCTCACATGGACAATTGAATATTAATCAGATGATGTCACTACGCTGCTGTGCCATCAGCCAATCATTGCATTGCTGATCATGATTTCGAGGATCGATAGATCAGTCCTTCACAACACACGCAGCGATCTCAGATCAGATTATCCAGATATTTTAATCTGATTCGCGAACTTGTTTGAAGAATCAAATTAGCCAGAGATCTGTTATCAAGATTAAAAGATCCAGGATCTGTCAAATCATCTTAGATCATTTAAGCGAGGTATGAAGAACAGACCCCTGGTCTATACTTTTTTCTGTTTATTAAACAAACCCGATGGAAAACGTAACCACATACGCACATATAGTGTGCACACAACATAGACATACATATCACGTGCGGACACGAAAGTCTTCATTATTAATTTTTTGCTAGTCACTTTAGGGCAGGGGTTCTCAAACTCGGTCCGGTGTCCTGCAGATTTTAGCTCCAACTTGCCTCAACACACCTGCAAGGATGTTTCTAGACAGCCTAATAAGAGATTGATTAGCTAGCCCAGGTGTGTCTGATTAGGGTTGGAGCTCAAATCTGCAGGACACTGGACCTCCAGGACCGAGATTGAGAACCCCATGCTTTAGGGGCTCTACCTTGGCATTTTCATTAAGACATTTTTATGTTATATTCTAAAATGTGCATAACAATTGGCGGCTGGAAACTTCTGACTGCTGTTTCACTAAAGTCAAAGTAGACCTCATTTTGGCAACTCTCAGAACTTTATGTTCCACACTTTATACTTTCAAAGAAAACAACATACTTGTGGGGTAGTGCTGTCGCCTCCTGACCGGCTGGGTCAGTTGGCATTTCTGTGTGGAGTTTGCATGTTCTCCCCATGTTGGCATTGGTTTCCTCTGGGTGCTCCGGTTTCCCCCACAAGTTCAAAGACATGCACTATGGGTGAATTGGGTAAGCTTAAATTGTATGTAGTGTGAATGAATGAATGAGAACATACTTGCATATATCTTGTCCTCCCAGCACTATGCGCCGACAGTTCTCATTGAATTGTAGATTCAGCTTTTAAAACCAATCTATATAATTTCTCAGTACTTTCTAAAGAAGCTCACCCATGCCATGCTGTTAGACTACGGCATCTCTCTTTGAAATAGGGAAATTGTTATTGTCTATAACTTTGGGATTTCTCATCATGTGCAAAATGCTCTTGGATGGTTTGAGATTGTCCTGTCCAACCAGGAAATGAAAAATGTGCGCGGAGGGTCAGGTGAGATTAAATAGTCATTATGAATGGTTCGCTGTGAATTGTGTCAATGGGACTTCCTCTGGTTTGCCAGACTGAGAATGAGGCGGGGGTTTGGGCACGGGGGGAGAAAAATCACTGTTATTGACTGCGGTGGCAGACATAATGAATTGTTATGTGGCTTAGACAAATGCCTGTGGACTCAAGATTTAGGTCTGATCTCAGTTGTCTTTGTGGGATCCAAATAGAGTGTATTCCCATGAGCTATTTTGTTGATCTATAGTGCCCAAGGTAAACGCTCCTTGTTTTGGCTCTAGGTTTGGGTGACTAATAGCATTTGTCCATTGTTTTCTCCAGGTGTCAGATCAGCTTTGGATGTTATACACCACTTTTGAGCTGGTGGTGCTTTTGTGTTGTGCAGTGATCAGCCTCAGTCTCTTATAATTCCAGGTGGATCTGCCTGGAGGATTTTAGTCATTTCACACCTAGTCACTTTTAATAAGATCTGTGCAGTCCCTGTCCGAGCCGCCGAAACATCAATGGCGTCGCATGTTTGGGTGAAATGGTTTCACATTAAAAATGCAGCTGAAAGTCAAGATGAACATGCTGTTTTTAGCAGCAGACATGTTTCAGCTTTCACTCACATTTGTGTAAACACTGAAGCATTTTCCTGGGGCAAAATCAAACATTTCAATTCTATTTGTAGGACAATGGAAAAAAGCACAATGCATTACAGCGTGTGTGTTTTGTTTCGCAATAGAATTCACAGATTATTTACAAGCAGGTTATTAAGTCAATGCATCATTTAGCAGTGCTCATAATCCATATTTACAATTGTCATTTAAACATGTGTCTTAAAGAAACAGTATCTTAAGTTCCAGTTATTGTATTAATTCTCTGTTTAATGATCTCAGTTATGGTGCAAAGGCATAAAAAACTAAATGCCCAGTATATCCGTCACTGATAAAATCAATCAAAAATAAATCAAACAATTCAACCTCCTTGTGAAGTCCTGATTTCACTTTAGACTACCAAAAACAAGACCAGAAAGGCTTCCATTTAAATCTCTTAGATCCTGCCTAGCCTTTTTAAAATTGAATTTATTATTTTTTTTGCAGTTTATGGAGTGAATACTTCCATTAAATTGGATTTTGCCCCTCAAGGGTCTGACAGCTACTAAGGTATCTGTTGCAAGGAGTGTTATGAGACGTGAACTTCACCAGACAAGCAAAAAGCATTTAATTTTTAATAACTTGGCTATTTGGTCGGCTTAAGCTTCATTGCTTCTGCAGGCAATCATGCCTCTGTTTTTAGCCATAGCAAAATATGGTTCACGGCCCCATGTCAAACATTGCCGTGTTTAGATAATCTTTAACAATACATATAGAGATTGCTGTTCTCCATTGAGAATTGATTCCCCAGTGTAATTAATGACTCCCAGTGCATCAATCATTTTGAAAGAATAATAGATTCTTTTTTGCTATGGAAGCAATTTAGACTGCATTGATATTATTCAATTCGATCACTTGAACATATGAGATTAACAGTGCAGTTAAACAGCTCTGTAGAACACAATGGACCCTATCATACATCCAGCGCAGTGTGTTTTTTGCTAGTTTCAGCCTGGCTCAGGTATCATTTTCACACCCTGCGCCACCTTGTTTACATATCAAATGCATTTGCACTCATTTGTGTGCTCATGGGTGTTCTGGTTAGAAAAGAAGCCACATTGTTGTCACGTTGCTATTTAAGGCAACTGACATAGACCTTTTTTGATGTTATTTAAAGAAAACATTATTGATATAACTGTCAAACCTCCCATTTTTCTTTGGATACTCTCATATTTTAACATTATTTCCCGCTATCATCCCATTCAAATATATTTCTGTTTTTCTCCAGTATTTATATTTTTTTATGAAAGGTTTCAGTAACATCTACACAGATCAAATTCTTTTCAAGAGTTCACACTTAGCTGATGATTGATAATGAAGCTTGTTTGGCATGCTGTCCCGGGAGAGAGCCCTGAGCTTAAAGATCCTCGAGCCCTGGGCTCCCTCCCGTTAGCAGGGCGAGAGGGGAGTTTGAGCTCAGGTAGATCTCGTTGAACTCCCCCGTCTTATTTCTGGCTAATGACAGATATGGGGATGGCTAAGGAGAGATATATGGCTTGCTAAGATCTTGACTATGATGCCAATTTGATATGTTCAATTTACTTAGGTTGCGTGTTTTTTGGACTGTGGGAAGAAGTCAGAGAACCCGGGGAAAACCCACACGAACACGAGGAGAATGAGCAAACTCCGCACAGAAATGTTGACTGGTTTAGTAGGGACTTTAGCCAGAGACATTCTTGGTGTGAGGCAACAGTGCTAATCACTGGGCCGCCGTGTCGCCCATCTAGAAAGGAGGGGGAGTAGGGGTGGGTAGGTGGGTGTGGGGGATTCTTCAAGACGAAGATACTGAGATAAGAAACTCTAGTTATTTATATTGAGTTAGGAATCATCTGACTGGAGAATCAATCGTAAGCTAATGCGGGACCAGCCGTGAACAATCATAAGCACGTGATCCTCTCGAAATTAGTTTATAAATAAACTTCACATGGTGAATTAGCACTTTGCGCACACGTGCTGCAAGTTTCAGTTTCTCGTTGTGAATGAGAGAAAATTACGGGTGCAGAAAGACACATCCCCCCAACACATCTATTTCAGTCGTCTATTAATACACATAATAACATGAACACATGTCCATCTTTCAGTGTTTTATCTCAAACACAACTTTTGTCTTGAATGAGCATAAACGGTTAGGAATGTAATCGAATGTTTGTCATTTGTATGAATGTTTTGAGATTTGACATTCCTATAGTCCAGACACTAGTCATGTCTTGTAATGAATGATGTGCTCGGCTTGAGTTACTTGGGCCTTGATCTCATTTCTTCTGTCTTTGTATGGTTCGCGTGTGCTCTCATCTTTTCTTGCAGGTGCATGGGCTCAAGTGACACATGCTCTCGTCCTTGTTTTTGTTGTGTGTTTGCGGCATGCTGTTGGAGCTTCAGTCAAGATGGTTTCAATTTCGGTTGCCGCTGAGATCCGAGCATGCATGCCACATAAGTAAGCATAAGATAGGTGTACTTCAATTATCATGTGCTTGTGTTTTGACTTCAGTCTTGTGTCGGCATTGTATATAGCATGTGGCTCATGTTTGAATGCGGCCGCATGCTTTTGTGTTTTGTTTTTATGTGAACACATGGTTAATGAGTGTTGTTATTGGCTTTGTGTTCTCATCCTGTTTGATGTGAGTACATGGCATTTGTTTTGTCTCTTTGTACCATGTGCTCCCCTTGGCTTTTGTCTCCTCCCTCCCTCCTTGTTATCCCATTATTAGTTTATTCTATATACCTGTTTGTTTAATGATTTTGCTCCCATTTTCATTCTCCCAGTGTAGTCTGTCTTGGGCTGATCTGTCATCATTCATCCTTGTGTGTATGCCTGTTCAGTCTTATTTAGCAAGCCAGCCAGTCCATTCAAGTTTAATTGTTTGTTATCTGTTTTTACTCCAAGGGGTTGTTTTTGTATTATAATAAAGAGTCACTGCGTCACTACCTCTCCTTCCCCATACCCTGACTCTGTGAACCACAGACATCCCTCTGAACATCTGCATGCTGCAGATGCTTGACTTGCACTTACTGCAGCAACACTGCACTGAGGTGGGGAGATTTTCTGAAATCTTTTTCCTGCCAGCAGATAGGCTAGGATTCAATGATCAGGCCCTGGTAAACCTCCTGAACCATGCCTTCGATAAGCCCTTCAACCATTTGCAGATGCAAAGTTTGAGAGGGCTTTCACATTAACAGACTGTGGCTTATCTTGTTCACCAGGCAGCCAGAAGAGGTTCTTTCCACCTATAGACCCTCCATTACCCATCTCTCTGCCATGCTCCACACCAAAGCGAACAGGGAAGAAGAAGCATTTAGCCTCATTCATTATAGACTTGAAAGAATTTGAGTCTGCCACAGTTGCCCCTGCTACCTTCCTGATTGCAGCACTATACCCCAAGCCAAGTGGCAGTGCACTGTGTCTACTGAGGTGGCAAGTTTGATGCCTTCTCAATCTCGCAGACAGAGGAGGAAGGGCTCCCCGCCGGTGTTGGTTCCAGCCCCAGAGTGTCCGCCAGTGTCGGCTCCAGCCCCAGAGTGTC
>CAIGQV010001319.1:5310009-5329073 GCA_903798115.1 Danio jaintianensis | reverse complement strand
CTCCAGCCCCAGAGTGTCCGCCAGTGTCGGCTCCAGCCCCAGAGTGTACGCCAGTGTCGGCTCCAGCCCCAGATGGTCCGCCAGTGTCGGCTCCAGCTCCAGAGTGTCCGCCAGTGTCAGCTTCAGCCCCAGAGTGTCCACCAATGTCGGCTTAACCCCAGAGTGCATGCCAGTGATTGCTCCAGCCACAGAAGATACTGCCATCCCCAGTCTGGCTCCTTGCCCTGACGGCATTGCCCAAGCTTTTTGCCTTGTTGGCCCCGCCGGCTCCAGTCAAGCTCAAATCCCTGTTGGCTCCCCACATGCCTCCAGCCCCTGGCTGGATACCTTTTCATACAGTATGTTTCAGTCCTAATGCTGTTATAACAAAGCAGTGCTGTGTAAAGTTACCTTTAAAAGTAATATATTACAATCCTAAACCCATCTAAAAAACTAAACAAAAAAGCAACACATACTTTTAAATTATTTTCCTTAAAAAAAGTAATTTACTTAGTTACTATTTTTTTTTAGTGACTCAAGATTGTAATATATTACATTTAACAGTAACTTTACCCAACACTGTAACTAAGCGTATAAATATAATATTTTTACAATGAAGAAAAAAAAACAATAAATGTTTATTATTAACTATCCATACTATAATTAAAACAAACTGTTGCTCTGTAAACTACTAACTATATATGTATTTTACATTAAATACATAGAATTACACATACTATTTGTGAGAACGATTTATAAACAAATTTATGTAATTCTGAATGTTATCTTTAACCTTCAGTAAGCATCAGTAATTAATTTTGTGACTAAATTGCCTTTAATTATTTTTAATGAATGTTTATGCATAATAAATTTTATAAAAAATAAATTTACTTTTACCAATTTTCTGCATGTGCCTAATTTACAGTAATTACATGGATTACTGTATGTATCGGCCAATTGGCCAGATTGGTTTCTCAATATTGTCACTAATAAAGACCGCAGATGACCAATAAAACCTTTTTTTCCTATATCTTCAAAAATTTCATTATCAAATATGTTTTAAATATTGTGAAGTCTATATAGCCCACCTTTACTTGATAGTATTACAGATTTAATTTTGATGTCATTTTGACTTGTTAAACACAACAACACAGACAGGTATCAGAACAGTGTCCTGGCTGAGAAGATCCAGGGAAACATAAATATGAATCAGCAAGATAAGTGCCTCTAAACAGCAGACATAAAAGAAAGCCATTTAGTGAAATGGCCATTCCTGTAAATTGCACCACTATTCCAAGGGGACAAATCAGAATTAAGCTTCTCAGAATACTTGTTTGCTAAGAGCGAGAAACCTAGCTTACAATTTCGCCAAGCTTTTTATTCACATTTATTTGTTGTGGCTCAATAAAATTGAAGTGTCATGTTTACACTGTGCAAGTTTGAAGGTGGGTTCTGTTTTAAAGTACACGTGTGAGCCAAAACCAAATACTTTACCATGTAGTTTAGCGGTTATTTTTTTCAGTACTTCGCTGTTCAATTTTAGAAATATCAATAGCATTGGTATTTATACTGTGTTCATTTAATCAAACCATTAGGAGGCTGCTGACATAATTCACTAACAGCTGGATACATAATTTAAGTCCCATGTCCGAAATTATCAGAACACATTTTCAAATAGGTGCTATTCTTATAAACAAACCACAAATTTGCAATTTAAAGAGTTACATTCTCACCTTAAAAAGTCTCATTATGCGTTCCAAAAGCAGCAGTTTTTGTCAATCTATTGTATGTTTAGCACTTGAGCTTGACACTTAAGTGATACATAAGGGTGAAGAGTCCAGAAAGGTGCTGATACTAGCAGAATATCACACAGCAGTCAGCTCAATTAGATTCAGGAACCAGAAAGAACTGTTGTATAAGTGTGCATTATTACATGTGTAGCACTTTAATATGGGGTATACAGCAGTGCTGATACACAGCCATATCACAGTGCAATGCCTCTCTGTTCCCCTTGTACACTGCATGAGCACAACAAACAATGCATGACAAAGCTGAAATTTTGAAATTTTTGAAATTCTGAAAGTCAAAGAATTGAGTCACACAAGTCAGAATTCAGACCCAAAATTACATAGTGTATGCCTGGTTAACCTGCCACCTTTCAAATAAAAGTCCAATTCCCTAACCAACTGCCCCTTGTGGTAATAGAACATACAAAAAAGCCAATAGAACACATAATAGAATATACAAAAGAGAGAGACAGACTGAGTGTGATTAACCTAATTTATGTGTTGAAATGAATAGGTTTCATAGCAAAGTGCTTTCCGTGTCTGGTTTGAAAGCTGCTTCACATCATGCAGTGACTATGGCTGAAGGCATCATAGCCTTTCTTCAGCTCATATTTTATGCAGATTTTTTTTCTTTAGACCAAAAACACAGAATATTTTGTTGCATCCCTAATATGCAGTTACAGCGGGGAAAATAAGTATTGAACATGTCACCATTTTTCTCAGAAAACATATTTCTAAAGGTGCTGTTGACTTTTCCCCGGATGTTGGTAACAATCAAAGAAATGCATATATGAAAAGAAAACAAGTCTAATTAGTTTACAAATGAAGTTATGCGTAATAAAATGAAATGACGCAGAGAAAAATGACTGAACACGTGAAGAAAGGGAGGTGTAGAAAGGCAGTGAAAGACCAGACAGCAGCTGAAATCTCTCAGTAGTTATCCAGCAACCCTCTGCCCTTCGTCATTGTAAATTAATATTCGCTGCTTGTGCAATGCCTTAAAAAAGCGAACAAAATACAAATATTCATAAATAGCTTTTATTTCCATTATTTCAAAAATAATGTAAACATTACACATTTAATTCTAAATCAAAGTATTATTATTTTTTAACAGGAGTCTATAAAAAGCACAACAAACTTATAAACTTTTTTTTTTATTCCAGTTCAAATAACTGAGCTAATATTTAGTTGCAGAGCATTATTTATGATAATTACTGTAAAAATAATAATAATAAAAATAAAAACATTTGGCACCCTGTAAAAGGTATTTCAAGGTATGAAGAAACTCCATCCCACAGTTCCTGTGATTTTTTTTTTTGGTTTAGTAGGTGAATTTTTTTATGTCACCCTACAAGTTTTCACTTGGATTGAGGTCAGGGGATTGAGCAGCCCACTCCATTATCATCGAGTCATTAAAACCAAGATGTTGCTCGCCTACTTATGTTTTTGAGGTTGCTGTATTGTTGAAACACTCATTATAGGGGCATTTCCTCTTTGGCATAGGGCAACTCTTCAAGTATTTTATGTATTCAAATTGATCCATGTTAAATGATAAACGATAAATAGATCCAACACCACAGCATGAGAAACATCCCCATGATTTTTGTCTTCACAATGAACTGATGCTTGAGTTTGGAACCTGGGGATCATCTGACACTGTCTATGAACACTAGATCAGAAAAGAACAATGTTACTCGCATCAGTCTACATTTCTCTTTGGGACAGGCGATGTGTTTCTTGGCAAATTTTAACCTAATCATCATATGCTACTTTTTCACCAATGGTGCAGCCGACAGCTGAGCTTCCTTCCATCAAACGTATTCTGACTCTCACTGTACTTACAGGCCATTTTAGATAATCTTTGATCTGTCTGGAGGTGATGATTGGCTGAATCTTTGCCATGCCGACTATTCTTTGATCCATTTTAACTGTAGTTGCTTATTTTCTACTACGTGTTTCAACTTTCGGATTGAAATTTTTATATATTTTTATATATATTTTAATATATTGGAGATCATTTCAGATGAACATCTTACATGATACAATTTGCACCACTTCTTTGTACTTTTTACTTCTCAAATCAACTTTTTACTTAAATTGCATTGTTCTTCTAAACAATGTTTGGAATTGGCCATTTTATGTTCGGAATGAAAGATATTTTATAACAACGTGTGACACATTGCTGACCTTCCCTCTTAATAAAGGACCATTAATGATGGCAGTTTTTTTCATAGAATAAATGGATTCTCTCATTAAACTCCACACTGATATGTTTTGAACATTCTTTTCAATGCTGTAGCCAATTACACAAACAGCAGACAGGACATTACAGCTGGCTCTGTGTTGTTCTATTACACTACTGCATTCACAAACAATTCATTTGCAATGCACAAATATCACTATTGCTATTAGCAATGGTTCGAGAGGTTACATATGTTGTAATGGTATTTTTTGTGAACATAGCTGTACTGTGTTCCTATGTAATTCAAATGTATTAGAAGATGGAAGAAATCAGGAGAATGTGGCATGTTTGATATTCTCCATTTGTAGAGCTGTGTCTAATTACACAGCTCCAGCCTGTCACTTCCAAAATGAGCGAATCTCGAAGGAGGGAGGTGTGAAGCTCAAATGAATTCATTTTTCAACAGACAATTCTCTAGTGTAGTGCATCCTCGACTTCTGTTTCTGCTCCTGGCTAATATGGACCATCTGCTGTAATTTCTAAAGTAATTCAAATAACACCATTCTATTGGAAAGATCTGTCTTGCCCCATCCCATTGATGATGCACAGCATTGGTCATTTGGAGAGGCATAAAACTGGTTACAGAGCAAAACAGAAAGTCTTTTTCATGATTTCTTTGTTTTTTACTAAACTTAATTTGCCATGGACGGTCAATAATTGTATGGGTTCTCAGATTGCTCTCATCAGAAACAGATATCTGTTGGGTGGCTTCTTTTGACTCAAGTTCCTTTAAGAGTAATGTTTCTCAACTTTCAAAATTCAAAATGGATTTTTGTTAGTAAAAGTGTAGTTACCATGTTTTTTGGCCCATTGAAGGCCACTTTTACAACTACAGTTTTACTACAAATACAATTGTTTAACTATGGTTGGGGTAGCAAAACCATGGCTGATTTTATTTTATTTTATGTTTTGCATTTGTTGTAAAACCATGGTTATTTTTCATAAGGGAATCAACATATCCTTTTAGTTATTAGCTATTAGCAATTCACCATATCTGATGCATGCATTTCAAATAATTATAGAATGTCCCAATAATATTGTGCATTCTCAAAAACTATAAACTACTACGTTTGGCAGAGGCATAATTTAATTTATAAACTAAAGTTTATAAACTTATGGCAAGATAGCTTTGAGTATGCCATATAATGAAAATCTGTATATACACCTAGGCATAGCTAAATAATAATCGTGTGTGTGTGTGTGACCAAGATGGATCTACTTTTTTGTATGTGTATTAAGACCCCGGTATACTTGAAATTAAGTTCTTTTTTGTTCTTGTTTTTTTGAGTTACAGTATACTGTTTTCGAACCTTCCGACACCCTCGAGGCTTTAAAATCTCTCAGCAAGTGATAGTACAGGTGTGGATACATCTGTACCAGCTATATATAAAATACACAGTTCTAGGTATGCAAAAGTCACAGAATCACTGCACTTTTACTATAAAAAAATATATAGATATATATTTCCTGGCTATTATATGGACATATACTTTTGCATTGCATTACATGGTGGCTCTGTGGAAAGAAGGTTGCTGGTTCAAGTCCCAGCTGGGTCAGTTGGCATTTCTATGTGGAGTTTGCATGTTCTCCCTGTGTTGGCGTGGGTTTCCTCCGGGTGCTCTGGTTTCCCCCAGAGTCCAAAGTCATGTGCTATAGGTGAATTGGGTAGGCTAAATTGTCCGTAGTGTATGTGTGTGAATGTGAGTGTGTATGGGTGTTTCCCAGTGATGGGCTGCAGCTGGAGGGGCATCCACTGCGTAAAACATATGATGGATAAATTGGTGGTTCATTCTGCTGTGGTGACCCCATATTAATGAAGGGACAAAGCCGAAAATAAAATAAATGAATGAATGAAATTGACCATAGTGTATGTGTGTGAGTGAGTGTGTATGGATGTTTCCCAGTACTGGGTTGCAGCTGGAAGGGCATCCGCTGTGTGAAACATATGCTGGATAAGTTGGCGGTTCATTCCGATGTGGCGACCCCTGATGAATAAAGGGACTAAGCCGAAGGAAATGAATGAATGAATATAAATAGTTCAGATGCAAAAACCTCTAAATGCTGTCTAAAATGTTCTCCTAAACTGAGCATTTTTTTCAGCCTCCTATGTTTATGTTCAGTAATTTTACTTTAAAGGCAATGGAAAGAACTTATTCGTCACTATAAAAGTACAATTATTAAGCCAACACACAGGGGTCTAAGAAAAATGCAAATTTGAGAAGAAAATCTCAAACAGCATTTGGAGGTTTTTGCATCTAAACTCTTTTTATATATATATATATTCTTTTGTTTTTTGAGTTACAGTATACTGTCTTCGAACCTTCCGACACCCTCGAGTCTTTAAAATCTCTCAGCAAATGATAGTACAGGTGTGGATACATCTGTACCAGCTATATATAAAACACACAGTTGCGATTCCATTTTTTCCAGGTATGCGAAAGTCACATATAGAATATGTATTTTCTGGACATTATATATACATGTACTTTTACACTATGGAAAATATGTCATCTCTATCTATAGTGTTGTTTCAAAGTGAGCAAACTTGATGTTTGGCAACAGATTTTATTATATATATTTCTTAACCCTAGAGGATTTTAGAGTTGGATAGTAGTGGAACTTATTTTGAGTGTCTGTATGTTACTAAAAAAAAAAGAAGGGAAACAAGTAAACAATGTCATTAGCCATCATACCAATCCCTATGTTCCTGGACAAAAGAGAAGGCAATATTACCATTTGAGATGCAATTTCAACCTCTGGTGTTGTGGCACACAGTGCTATCTTGTGTCCATCCAACACTGAAAAACTTCTACTTTTCTTCTGTTGGAGATGGATAGTAAGCAAGTTTTTTTCAAGGTATGGAAGAGGCCTGTGGAGATTTTCAAGAATGGATTCAACATTCATGCTGTTTTTTTTAATATACACAAATATATTTATATTCAGAGACATTGTCCGATGTAACTGAGAGACATGATCAGAAAAGGTTGATGATGAATGTTAATTATTTTTGAAATTGCAGTGCACTCATTTGTTTATCAATTCATTCATTTATTAACATTTTTAATTTGTAAGAAACTCGCTAAAGAATTACTGATAAACATGTATTTGAATTCAAGTCATTTTTTGTATCTACAATTGCATATACTATCAAATCAACAGAGAAAACCTTTGAAGTTTTGATCTCAGTATCTGTTTTTCACACTACTAGAATAAAATGTAGTGCTTCATTATGCAGTAAGACTGAACCGTTTGTCCGACATAAAACTGTGAAGTCATTTGAAGAAACGTGTCAAATCGATTGAGTGATTCATTGTAAAACTGGATTGATTAAACATCATGGAATTTTTACTTCACAAAGACGGCACTTCTATTTTTTTTATTATTATTTTATTTCCTTGCACTGTATTATAGGACTCAGGCATAATTAGTGTTTGGGTAAACAAACCAAAATTAATGCACGCTTTGGGATTCACCAAACAAAACAAAGCCAAGGCTTAACTCCATGAAAACAGACAACACAAAGCTTTCATCATTTAGCTCTTTTTTCCCCCAGTTTCAGCTTCCATGGCAGTCTTCTGGTGTTAGATTTATTTCTCACACACTTTTGATGCAAAATTCCTCCATGCAATCTGAGCAGGCTCTAGGCATTCAGGTGTCAGGGGAAACTCTCAAGTGGATTCTTTTAAACCTGGGTCATCTTTGATATGCGGCACCCAGTTCTTTACAGCCAAGGGATTGCTCTGAGGAATCTCTCTGATAGACAGTGATGGAAAAAGCAGATTGAGATGCGCAAAAAAAAATGTCTCAGCAAACCTTTTCTGAATGGCGATGAACAGTGTTCTAAACTAAAACCGTTTACAAAAAACTTCCTGACTGACGGAAGGAAGACTATGCGAGTAACAACTTTACCTCACCTGTGATACTTTAGGGCTTACAGTGTGTTTCTCTTGGTAGATTCTGAAAGGCTTATATTTGTCAGGATGTTTTTCATATTTTGTTCAGCCTTATGTTTTATTCCCTATATTCCTCCTCTGACTGAAAACAACAATTCGCCTTGTAAGGAAGGAGCTCGCGCTTACAACAGTCAAATTAAAAAGTACAAAGTCCGACGTTTTCTATGTGAACCTGTTACATCACAGCATTTTAGTATTCACAGCAGATTATTTCAGTCTTCGAAATAACCTCTTTTATTTGGGGAGTTTTATTTTTCACTCTCTGTTTAAAATCCCAAAAGTAAAGCTGCGCAATCTGCTGTCTTTCTAAAGAGCCCTAAGCCCTTTTTGAATGGGAGTTTTCCCAGGGAAGTGATGCAAGCAAAAATGTACTTTGTGATTTATTCCATTCCAACTCTAACACATCAAGTGTTCCTCGCACTACCTTCTGTAGTGGATAACTTCTAGATGATATACTGTTAGTTTCTGATTTATAATTTATATAGAATGAGGACACAATACATAATGAGCTTTTTTATTTAAAGAAAAAATAAGTAAAAGAATAAATGTAACGATGTTTAGTGACACTTGTGTGTTTTTATAATGTGTTTTTTTTTGTTTTGTGTCTGAGCACATGGTTTTGTCTTTGTCTTTGTTTGTGGTGCTCCCCTTGTCCTATTTCCTTATTTTCACATGCCACGGCCACTTTTTATTTAGTCTTGCTTGTCTAATTATGTTCACCTGTGCCTTGTGTGCTCTGCTTCCTTTCATATTGTATTTTTTTCCCATCATCTTTGCTTGTCTCACTTCTCTTCTGTTTTTTGTTTTGTTTTTTTCTTGTGTTGACCATTTGTCTTGTTAGAGTTTTTAATTCTCTGTTGAGCATCTGGTTTTGTTTTGTCTTTCCCTTTTGGTCTTCCCTTGTTTGACTGTAATGTTTATATCTAGTTCCCAATTTTACCACAATTTGTTTGCTGTAGGGTGTAGGAATGCAAGATTAATTTGTTTCTTCTCTACACTGTAAACCCTAATAAGTTGAGAATACTCAAATGGTTTGAGGAAAGTGATTCCCTCAGTTTTTTTGAGTAATGGTAAATCGCCAACTCAATTAATTGAGTTGATCAAATGTGGTCTCTTCATTGAATTAACTTAAATGTTTAATTACAGATAACTTAAATGTTTAAGAAATTTTTCAGCTTTTATATTCTTTACTTACTTACTCCCAGGGCCCTTTATATCAAAGTTGATATTTAGCCGCACCATGTTGGTGTTTCGTAACATCTCATTTTTACGAGGTGGGTCGTTAGCCCAACGCTCAACACCCAACCTGGAGGACTAGAACATACACACATACACTACAGACAATTTAACTTACCCAATTCACCTATAGCGCATGTATTTGGACTGTGGGGGAAACCGGAGCACCTGGAGGAAACACACAGCAACACGGGGAGAACATGCAAACTCCACACGGGAATGCCAACTGGCCCAGCCAGGACTCGAACCAGTGACCTTCTTGCTGTGAGGCGACAGCACTACCCACTGCGCCCCATTGTCGCCCCTGCGTGTATATCATTTAAGAAAAATGTATATAAGCATTTAAAAATCTACTTACTAATTTAACATTTCTCTTTCGTCAGATGGGTTCAGGTAGTGCCTCTGTCCTGCTGCGCTTCAGCAAAATTCAGCATCATAAGCAAAATGACCACCTTGTGTCATATAACATATATCGACCAATCAGCACGAATGTCAAGGCAGAATTTCAAGCGCAACCAATCATTTTAAACAGAGACATGGTGAATCATTTAAAGAAATTAAAATGTTAAGTTCAGAGAACTTAAAATATTAATTACAAGTTTTTTGCTGCCTAATCAGTAAGTTAAACACACCTGTTTAAGTTTTGATGCCAAAACTTGGTATTTTAAGTAATGTCAAGTTATATTAACTATACTAACTAATTATCTACTGTAATGACAACAGCGGGGCTTACAATGTATAGTGCGTCCGTAGTACATGACGACCGATACATTGTATGCAACATTTCACAATGTCATAACAGAAGGGCCACCATGAGAGAATAAGCAATCTTCAGCCTTCTGAGTGAGTACTGGAATTACAAATCACTCATTGATTCAAAATATGGTGCAGGTTTTTTTTATATGAATGTATCATTGAAGGTAACCGCCTACTGATTTGTTTACAGCTGTTGCTGGGAAACTGTTCCTGCAGCTCCAAAATTGTCTCTTGCTGGCACTGAATGAAAACACACACACACACACACAGATATGGGGAAAACGGCGGTTTGTAAAAAAACACTCGACAGACAATTACAGATATATTTGTAATTTATGAGGCTTCTTGATGACAGTATTTGCGTCGTATACGTAACATGATGATGACATAATCACATAACCTGACACAATGACCAATAATAAAAAAACGTATAGTCTGAACAGGGCTTTAGTTTAATTTTTTATTTCTTTCCTGTTTTGCTTTTCAGGCTTCAACAGGTTTTCTGATTGTGTTTATTTGTTGATTCTTTTAATTTACTTCTAAATTTTCTTCATTTGTTTTGGTTCCTACTAACATACTCAGTGACAGTCTGACACAAAGCTTATTACACAGCTCCTTGACACAAAATGTCAAAATTAGACACAAAACATTGTTCTGAGCCACAGTAGTAAAGCTGACATAAACGAAAATGGCTGAATGGAGCTGATGGAGCGTCCTCTAACCTATGTATTATTCAGTTAGAAGATGGTGCCAAACAATCAAAAACAGCAGTGTGACAGAAGCATGGATGTTGTTCGGTAGTTTTAAAACAACTTTATATATATATATTTCGAATTTTTTCCCTTTCAGAATTTACTCGCATTTACCCCTAGGTTTTTGAAAGTTTAAATTTTTGTTCAGTTTCTCTTAAGTGAGCATTTTCAGCCAATTCGAATGTTATCACTCGATTGAATGGGCGTTATCAGTGGTTATCAGCTGATAGATATGGGGCAGAAGGCTGTAATCATCCATCCACATGGTTAATCAGCTATAGATCACATACGGTTGCGGGCCAGAAGTTAACGAGAATAATTTATATTATTTATAAAATTTCCCATTAATTGTATTTTATTAACATCTACCCCTACCCCAACCCTAAACCCAACCATCACATTAGTGTAAAAACAGATCTGGAGTCTTCTCTATTAGTATAGCTGATTAACCAACGCAATCTCACGTCAATTCGTAACTTTTTGATTTAGTGGCTAATTAGTATAAATTTGTACCATCTAATTCGTACAATTTAGTATGATTTGCTCATCACCCAATGACGGATGGGGTTGGGTGCCACGTCTCCTTTTTAAAATCGTACATTTTCGTACGAACTCGTACGAATTAGCCACTAAACTGACAAAACATAAAATACTTATGTTTTCTTGTGAGATCAGGCTGGATTAACCATGTGGATGGATGATTACAGCCTTCTGAGCCTACTAGTAGGTGATTCGAATCAGGTGGTATTTTCACCTTTCATAATAGTGTATAAGTCCCTCAGTCGTGCTCAGTGTAAATGCAGATCTTGAATAGTATTTCTGTAACCCAAACATGTTAACGCATCTCATTTAATCTAAAATCAAACCATTTCCAATCATGGAGAAGTGGCCAAAGCTCTCTCCAAATAATATCAGAGAGATTTCTGGAAAAGCAGGTTTTATTACACTGAAGCAAAGAGGACTTGTAAAGTTGTCTGCTGACACTGCTCTTTCTGATATGTTGTTGTCAGCCCTTTTTCATTCCATCTGGGAGCATCTTCATTCCATGAATCGATATGTTTTATTGTGCTTATAAAAACACCTCTTTTTCTTTCAGGGTAATTACTTTAGTTGTTCCTGGCTGAAAAATAATTTGGCACTAGCAGTCTTGTTAGTTTGGGAAAACCAGATCAAATTTCCTAGGATGCCAGAACCATTTAATATACTCAGCTGCTGTCATGACTTTTCAGATACAATTTGGAGACCAGTAATAACCACAACAGAGCTTGTAACAAAGTGATTTGACTTATTGAAGTCTCTCTGGATGCCTGTTTAGAAACTTGTTAAAAATGAACTACTTGTATCCTTTCTCAGAGATAAATCAGTGATAAATTCAATGTGAGTGAAGAGCAAGTCATTTCAATACAGTGAGAAATCCTTGTTTTAAAACAAGACATGATTGTGTCATGATGTTCCCCTTTTAACAAGCAATCAAACTGAAGTGTGATGCCAGCACTTCAGATATACTCCAAGAAGTGTGGAGAGGAGTATAGGGTATCAGGGTGTGTTAATTGAAGTAGTCTGTTATAAAAATGGATCTTGTGTTAAAAGTGCTATGTGGGGACCAACGTGGAAAAAATACAGAATTCAAAAGGTGATTCACACTGATAATCTGTGGTGGACGAGAGAGCTTAACACGTAAGTAAGTGAAATGTAAGAAAACACATGCAAATAGAGAAAACACCAGCAAATCGACATTACACATCCTCACAACGCAAACACAAATAGAAAATGCACTGCAAATCCTCACAACACATGCAAATTACACAGACCACAATGGAAATGTTTCAAGGGAATGAACTGAAAAATGTGACAGACCCGGCTGTTTATTTAGCAGTTATTGGTCAATGAAGTTGTAGGTGAGTCTTTTGTTTATTTTAACACCCGGATTACATGTTTCCTTTGTCTTTTGCATATTATTAGCCCAAATAAACTGACAATTAACTGTGAAACTTTATTATATAAGATATGAAGAGTTCAGATGCAAAAACCTCTAAATGCCATTTGAAATGTTCTTCTAAAATTAGTATTTTTATCAGGCTCCTATGTGTAGGTTCAGTAATTTCACTTTTATGGCGAAAAAGAAGTTATTTTCATGGTCTTTAAAGTGATATAAATCAACAAAAACAAAGGAGGCTGAGAAAAATGTTCATTTTCGACTGAAATTTCAGATGGCAATTTTTTTTTGCATCTGAACTCTTCATGTCTAAATTTACTAAAGTAATTTCAAGGTTAGGGAAAATATATTTGTAATGCTTCATTAATTTTTAAAATGAGGTTAAAATATTTTGCAGATGAGAATAACACTGAAAACATTATTCAGGCCATTTTAGTAGGCCAATGATGGAAAGGACAACGCAATACAAAAAAAAAAAAAAAAACTTCAGTCAACTTTTTTTTGTTTGGTTTTTTTGAGATCAAAATGTGTATGCGCTCTGAGGATTTGTGACACATGTGCTGTCAAACCGATGACGATGTTTTCTTAATTTGCCGGGTTTGTTTTTGTTTGTGTGTTTTCTGCTGCACGTTAAGCTTTCTTGGCCACCGTAGATTGTCAATGTGAACATCAAAGTGAAGCATGGACCGGGTCTGAAACAGAAGGCAGATGTCCTGCTGCTCACTTAGGCCCTGTTTACACTACTACATTTTAGTTTTAAAATGCATAATTTTGCTATGGTTACGCCTTCCGTCCACACTACCCCAGAGTTTTCGAGCCCCGAAAGCGCTGAAGAGGCCGTTTTGGTTTTAAAACGCTGCTGCTCCGTGTCAGTGTGGATGGGGGAAAACGGAGGCGTGGCTGCTGACATTCACCTATCTGATTGGGGCTTTTTCTCAGTATTAAGTAGCCTGCACAAAGGTCAGTCTAGCATCCTTTCCTTGTAAGTTCAGACTTTACAAGTTTGATATGGAAAACAAACTCCCGAGGACACGTCGGGGAAATCTTTCAAAGGGAACAGTGTAGCCTACTTTATAACGTCATTCGCATCAACAATGACGTCTTTATCGTAACAATAAAATGAAAACATGATATAGGCTAAGGAACTGCCTATTTTCATTTTGATATTAACAACTTAACAGACAGGGGCGATGTGGTGGGTAGCACTGTCACCTCATAGCAAGAAGGTCGCTGGTTTGAGCCTCGGCTGGGTCAGTTTGCATGTTCTCCCCATGTTGGCGTGGGTTTCCTCTGGGTGCTCCAGTTTCCCCCACAAGTCCAAAGACATGCGCTATAGGTGAATTGGGTAAGCTAAATTCTCCGTAGAGTATGTGTGTGAATGGGAGTGTATGGGTGTTTCCCAGTGATGGGTTGCAGTTGGAAGGGCATCCGCTGCGTAAAACATTTGCTGGATAAGTTGTGGCGAACCCGGATTAATAAAGGGACTAAACCGAAAAGAAAATGAATGAATGAATGAACTTAACAGACACCAAAAATCTTAAAGCATCATGTAGCTACATATTTATACGACTGTAATCTTCACTGTGTGCATATTTAAAACAAAATGGAGCCTATAACATAACATGCCTCCTTTCATTTTCATTGAAATGTAGTAATATGAAACATACCCTGTCTCTTTAGCTAAATATCAGTTTTAATAATCAATAATGGCAATCAATAATACAAAAAGTTTATACAATAAATGGACATAAAGACAAGCAATCAGTCAAATGTGTAGAATCAGTTTACGTGCATGGTTACATAGTATATTAACTTATCTTTGCGCTCAGCCAAAACACGCTACCTAAGAACAAGTAATAGATTCAAAAGACCAAAGAGTCCTTAGATAGAGACAAGATGAATTAAATATCACATTTAAAAACTATAGTGAGATGAGATCCAGCGGTAGATCCTTGATGAACTGTCCGACATGCGCTGCTCTCACCTGGGGAGGTGTGCTCAAAGCACCCGCTGACTGCCTGGAACTCAGACGTGCGCATAGGCTGCAGAGCATGCCAGAGTGTGTGTGTGGTTACGTGATGTGCGTTTTCAGCAGTATAGTGTGGACAGAGATCTTTTCAGAAACGCTAGGTAAAACGCCAGTGTGGACATGGATCGTTTTTGTTCTTAAACGGCATTTTAAAACTAAAACCTATTAGTGTAAATGGGCCCTTAGTCACAGACTATATGCTTTCTTGACTTATATTCACCCTCAAGCCATTCTTAGAATATATGAGTTTTTTCTTCTTCTGTCAGACATAGTCAGAGTAGTTTTAAATTCAATCCTGGCTCTTCCATGCTGTATAAGGGTGTTATAAGGGGTCATCAAACAAATCCATACACAGTTAGGGGGATAACTTGCATATAAGATGTATGACACATGGCATAAGAAGGGTAAACACATGTACACAGCATTGTAAGAGTAATAATCTGTAATGTTACACAGTAACACCAAGCTGACTAGTATTCTTGTTCGTCATCATCTTCTGTGGTAAAGAAACAGGTTTCTGTGACATCTATTCCTGAAGCTCCTGCAATAAATGCTTCTGATGTCATGCGTCCTACGTCATATATGTCAGTTGTGCATAATACGTATTTGGTCACCAAATTTTATTTTTGTTACAAAATATTTTAGCACATTGATCTGCTTCAAAAGACATGGGTTAACACCCTGGTGATATATGGCTTAGTTTGACAATGGATTTATGCACTTTTGGGATCTTCAAAATAAAAGTCACTATCCAACACCATTATACAGCATGGACAAGCTAGGATAACATTCAAAAGTATTCCAACTGTGTTCATCTGACAGAAAAAAAAATATACACAGAGGATAACTTGAAGGTGAGTATATTATGGAGCAATTTTCATTTTTTGGTGAACTATTCCTTTAACACCTTGCTTGTGATAATGAAAAATTATGAACTAAAACTTAAGACACAAAGATACAGAGAAGTGATGCATTGAACTATAAATACAAATGATTATCAGAGACACCACTTGTCTGCTCTATTGAATTGTATTAATGCTGCTACAGAGTGATAAAAAGTTCAGAACAGGAAGAAACTATAATATTCTTAGGAAACCAAATAAAATAGCTAATGTCAGCAGGTTGGTGCATTTTTATTTTGTTTACTTGATAAACTTGACAAGCACTCTGCAACACTAATATCCCACTGTAATTCTCCATTTTGGGCTTTCTGCAGATAAAGAGATTTTATTTTATTTATTTTTTTCCTTGCCAAACCACTTATTCCATTTCTATGGTGTAGACAGATAGCAGCTTAAGTGTGAGGAGGAGCAAAGTAAAGCACATAATGCAACTCAGACAAAGAGGAGAGCATTTTAAACTGCACAAACTGCCCTTGAATATTAACTGTGTAAGAAAGTTGTCTATGCACATGCCACAGAAGATTGATGCTGCTACTAAATGCTGAATGCTAGAATACTACTGACATAGACAATTCCCAAAGTTTTCTTGGCAAAACGCTGGGGACATTAGTACTGTTACGTCCTGAGATGAGGTATTGGTGAATTGCATTCTATTTTTGCTGGTTTCATCATTTCTTTTTAGAGGACACGTGGATATACTGTCCCGGACGAGCCCCCATTAATGTGACATCCTTTTTATGTATTGTTCTGATTTTGTATCATTTACTTTTGTTTGCTAGAACCCTTTTCAATGGTGATGTCACTAGTCAGTTTTATGCTGTGTTCACACCAGACGTGGCACGCGTGAATAAATCATGCTATTCGCACGTAAATATACACTTGAACATTTTGAGTTTACTCGCTTCGTTCGCGAGTCAAATTCAGTTCACAATAGATGTGGATTCGCGTCATGGGCAGGGCTTCTGTCTGTCCGGAGACTCTAGCTTTGCTGTTAAATGGCTAACATGGATTTTATTGAGATAGTAGCTGTGCTTTATGTGCTTTAGGAAGGCTGAAAACAGCGTAGATTCGTTCGGCCATTCGTTTGAGTCCACTAGATTCTTTCAGAGGTGCACCCAGCTCTGTGAGTTCATCAACTCCTCCAGAAACTATACCTGGATGATGGAGGCTTTCAGTGGTGCTTCATACTGAGCCGAGCCCAGTTTGATGAGCTGTTGTCCGGTGTCGGCAAGAGGATTTCCCCTCAGGACACCAACAACAGGCAGTACGTTATAATCACTCCCCTACAAGAGCAAGCTCATAATTGGTTAACGTGGCACGAATGTCCGCTGAAGTACCGTTTTTCCAACTCGAGCAATTAAACGCGCAAAACGCTTAACTCGTGCTGCTTCATTCACATGAATCGCGTCATCCGCGCGAATTGTGCTGCAGGATGTCTGTTCACGTCTTTGCATTGACTTAACATGTCACGCCTCTACTAGCACGCGTTTTGCCGTTGTTTAAATACTGTCAGTCAGTGTAACTGTTAGCCGTATCAGTTTGAGCCTGAATCAGACAGAAAATGAAGAGGACACAGCTGAACCACATGCCTGCTCTCTAAAATAAAATCTGACAAGTGTCTTTCACATATATTCGGAATAAGCATGTGTAAGTAATATGAAACATTCACATATCTTTTGCGAGTTCATTATTTGAGACGTAGAACTCACGGAAAGCGGACGCATAGAGAGACATTGCACGCACTGGTGAAGATTGTGGGTGTTTACAGGGGTTTGCCGGATAAATATGTAAATTGTTAACGCTGCCAAACAGCATATACCGTTGTTTACATCCTTTTTTACGTCCTTGCTACAACATACCGATAACACTAGAAACTATCCATGTAATAGTTCAATTTGAACAGAAGATAAAAATACTTACAGGTTGTGGCTCACAATCCACAGCTTCTTCTATTATGGTTGGAACGGTTCCTTCTTTAAGGAGTTTTAGCCGAATCCAGCTCTGAAATGGGAGAGATTCTGGAAGCTATCCTTTGTCAAATACTAGAGCTATATCTTTTTAAAATTAAATTGTAAGCACTTCTCTCTTTGTGTCATGTCTTTCAAGAGTTTGCACTTAGATATTGTTTGATAATAATAGCAGGTTTGGCATGCTGTCCCGGGAGAGAACCCTGAGCTCGGAGATAATTGAGCACAGGGCTCCCACCTGGTCAATAAGCAATAAGGGGGTACGAGATCAGGTTGTTCTCGAGAACTCCCCCTGGCAAAGGAGGAGAAAAAGGGGGGAGATTGGGTGGATGGGGGGTTTCTTCGAAAAACGAAGATAAGGGAATAGTTTTAGATGGGCTACTTATAGTGAGTTTGGACTCGTCTGATTAGCTTACTAATGATTACGGATGAGAGTCCAGCTGTGATCAATCAAATCACGTGTGCCTCTCGAAATTAGTTTGTGAAACTTCACTTGGAAGCCCAAATACAGAAACAGAACAAGCTCTGTGGAAATAGCAGCATTTAGATGGCATTTTAGCTTTCTCTGCTATAACATTACAGCGCCTCTGGCCACGCCCCTTCGCTGCGCGGGGTGTATGCGCATGACCTGAAGTGTTTATGACAACATTAACCCGGGTGTATTTTTTTGTAGTCCCCAAACTTCATTCGCTGTAGGCTTTGCTAAGCGAACTCTGTAAAAGCCAATGTCTCTCTTTGCATTGAACTTTGAGCATATTACATTCGGAGATGTTGTTTGTGTTCACACTGCTACATTACACATCAACTAATGTTTAAAATATGATATCTTAGTGGACCACCCCATTAAAAACACTCTAAGGTTAAACTTTGCAATGCCTCCACAATATTATGAACTGTAATGTCTGGTCAACTACAATCCTAACTCGACGTTGCAGATCCTGCGATATGACTCGCACATTGTGATATCAAAAAACTTAAACTATATATTGTGTCCCTAGTAAATAGCATCTGTTGTCACTCAGTCTGCCTTTACATTTGCTCTTGACTAAACATCAGCATATACATCAGTTCTTTTACTATGGCTACAGCAGGAAGATTACCCTGGTGAAACCCTCCAGCATATGCCAGTTAGGTAAATTTTAAGGAACAGCAGCTGTTTTGGACTGGTTCTTAGCTCAACATATGTTGGCCCTAAGCAACAAGCTTGCCCTGCTCAGGACTAGCACATGACCAGTTAATTTAAACCAGCTCAAACCAGCAGCCATGCTTCAAAATATACCTAACCAGCATATGCTGTTTTTTTTTCCTCCACACAATCCAGATCAGTTAATATTTACAGATGTAACATCTGCTTATTAAAAAAAGACAAAAACGAACCATTTGACAACAGTTATCCTAACTCTGGTTTTATAACATCGGGTAAATCTGTTCAACAGAGTCCCAAGTGCGTGATATGATTGTAGTGTATCTAAAATGATAGCATTGTGATTGTTACAGATAATCATGATTGTTTTTAATCCTGAAA
>CAIGQV010001319.1:5282521-5309594 GCA_903798115.1 Danio jaintianensis | reverse complement strand
TTGCTAAGCAACCATAGGACTAATCTACCCCATAATTGTGATTAATAAATTTAGCCACTTGAATAACCTGCTTGCAAAGTCTGTTGACTCTCAGTGTGCAGTCCCAAAGTTATTGGTGTTTGTTAAAAGCAACAAAGATATAACATGTCACTGCTTGGATCTTTAATTACAATGGACACACACAGAGAAATTGAACACATTTTCAAAATGTAATTTCGGATTGGGCGACGCGGTGGCGCAGTGAGTAGCACGTTCGCCTCACAGCAAGAAGGTCGCTGGTTCGAGCCTCGGCTGGGTCAGTTGGCATTTCTGTGTGGAGTTTGCATGTTCTCCCCGTGTTCGGGTGGGTTTCCTCCGGGTGCTCCGGTTTCCCCCACAAGTCCAAAGACATGCGCTTTAGGGGAATTGGGTAAGCTAAAATTGTCCGTAGTGTATGAGTGTGAATGAGTGTGTATGAATGTTTCCCAGTGATGGGTTGCAGCTGGAAGGGCATCCGCTGCGTAAAACATATGCTGGATAAGTTGGCGGTTCATCCCGCTGTGGCGACCCCAGATTAATAAAGGGACTAAGCCGAAAAGAAAATGAATGAATGAATGAATAATTTCGGATTATTTTAACGTAGTACCTTACTCAACATTTAAAAACACACAAATTAAAGCATTAACTGAGACAATGAAATAAAATCGAATGATCTGTCCAATGCAAACTGTATGTATTATATGTAAATGTTTGAAATGTTAAATTCTGTATACATATTTTCTTGTTAGCTCCAGTGATAAGACGATTGACCACTACCAAACCAAACCAAATATTTCCCATCACTCACATGGTTTCAAATCACCATCAGCATTATAAAAGGAATGGAGTATAAATGGAAAGGGAGTATATGATGTAAGTCATGTTTACCGTAAATTCTGACCCTTTCATTTTTTTGTTGAGTCCTTGTGAACTGGACCCTCTGTTACTGTACCTGTTCTGACAGAAATTATACTCAGTGTGGTCTTCTGCCATTGTACATCTGCTTTAAAGTCCTATATGTTGTGTGTTTTTATGTTTTTCTGTATATCAAATGGCTATTAGCATTCTTGAAGGACATTCGACTAGACTAAAACTCATATCAGACATTCTGGATCCATTCATTTTTAAAAGCACAATAACTTTATTTGTTTCCCAGCACTGAGGGTTCATGGACTAGTGCACTCTCAGGACTGGGTTGCAACAGGAGGGGCATCCACTGGATAAACCTGTGGCAGAGTAATTGGCGGTTCATTTCTTTTGTGCTGAAACCTGGTAAAAACAACTATATATCATACCCTTTAAAATTTTGCAGACATTTTGGATTGAGAAACATGTACAGTACATTACACACTGCATGAAAGGTAAAATTGGAAAATTCACAAAAAGTACAATAGGAGCATTTTTATATATATTAAATATATTTTAAAACATCATTAAAAAAAAACATTGTTAAACTACAAGAAACGCTCTCAATATCTAATGCAGATTGCAGATTCTGATTAACAAAATAAAGAAATGGGACAATTTTAGACAAGTTCTGTCACTATTGCATTCAACATTGTTAAACATTGTGTATATTGTCAATCTTACTAATATACCCACAAAGCCCTGAATGACTTCCCACCATTTGAGTGAACTCTATTGTATTACAGCTCTCCGCATCCCTTACATTCTATTAAAGGGCACCTATTTTACCCCTTTTTCAAGATTTAAGACAAGTCTTTTGCGTCTTCAGAATGTGTCTGTAAAGTTTCAACTCAAAACACCCATCAGATTATTTATTATACCTTTTAGAATGTTGGAATTTTCTGCTCTAAACTCTATGTAGCTGTTTTTGTGGACTGTGCCTTTAATGCTGGTTCTCCCCGCCCATTGTTCCCATGTGCCTGTCAGAGTGTGCCAATCTCTCCCTCGGCTGCGTCAGACAAACAGCAGAGTGACAAACATGAAGGAAGCAGATCTCACGTAACGTTTGTGAGAAATACTACAGTAAGAACTTTACCAATGATTATTTGATGTACAGTCGTGGCCAAAAGTTTAGAGAATGACACAAATATTAGTTTTCACAAAGTTTGCTGCTAAACTGCTTTTAGATCTTTGTTTCAGTTGTTTCTGTGATGTACTGAAATATAATTACAAGCACTTCATACGTTTCAAAGGCTTTTATCGACAATTACATGACATTTATGCAAAGAGTCAGTATTTGGAGTGTTGGCCCTCCTTTTTCAGGACCTCTGCAATTCAACTGGGCATGCTCTCAATCAACTTCTGGGCCAAATCCTGACTGATAGCAACCCATTCTTTCATAATCACTTCTTAGAGTTTGTCAGAATTAGTGGGTTTTTGTTTGTCCACCCGCCTCTTGAGGATTTACCACAAGTCCTCAATGGGATTAAGATCTGGGGAGTTTGCAGGCCATGGACCCAAAATTTCAACGTTTTGGTCCCCGAGCCACTTAGATATTACTTTTGCCTTATGGCACGGTGCTCCATCGTGCTGGAAAATGCATTGTTCTTCACCAAACTGTTGTTGGATTGTTGGAAGAAGTTGCTGTTGGAGGGTGTTTTGGTACCATTCTTTATTCATGGCTGTGTTTTTGGGCAAAATTGTGAGTGAGCCCACTCTCTTGGATGAGAAGCAACCCCACACATGAATGGTCTCAGGATGCTTTACTGTTGGCATGACACAGGACTGATGGTAGCATTCACCTTTTCTTCTCCGGACAAGCCTTTTTCCAGATGCCCCAAACAATCGGAAAGGGGCTTCATCGGAGAATATGACTTTGCCCCAGTCCTCAGCAGTCCATTCGCCATACTTTTTGCAGAAGATCAATCTGTCTCTGATGTTTTTTTTGGAGAGAAGTGGCTTCTTTGCTGCCCTTCTTGACACCAGGCCATCTTCCAAAATCTTTGCTTCACTGTGCGTGCAGATGCGCTCACACCTGCCTGCTGCCGATCCTGAGCAAGCTCTGCACTGGTGGCACTCCGATCCCACAGCTAAATCCTCTTTAGGAGATGATCCTGGCGCTTGCTAGACTTTCTTGGACGCCCTGAAGCCTTCTTAACAAGAATTTAACCTCTTTGATTTGATTTAGGTGCAATCTTAGTAGCCACAATATCCTTGCCTGTGAAGCCATTTTTATGTAACGCAATGATGGCTGCACACATTTCTTTGCAGGTCACCATGGTTAACAATGGAAGAACAATGATTTTAAGCATCACCCTCTTTTTAACATGTCAAGTCTGCCATTCTAACCCAATCAGCCTGACATAATGATCTCCAGCCTTGTGCTCGTCAACATTCTCACCTGAGTTAACAAGACGATTACTGAAATGATCTCAGCAGGTCCTTTAATGACAGCAATGAAATGCAGTGGAAAGTTTTTTTCAGGATTAAGTTAATTTTCATGGCAAAGAAGGACTATGCAATTCATCTGATCACTCTTCATAACATTCTGGAGTATATGCAAATTGCTATTATAAAAACTTAAGCAGCAACTTTTCCAATTTCCAATATTTATGTCATTCTCAAAACTTTTGGCCACGAATGTATGTTAATACGCGGCTGTCAATCAATTTGGTGGGCGGTGAAACCGCACTCCTACGTCACGTTGCGGTCGGCCTCAAAATGGGAGGGATTTAGATCTTATTTTAACATCAGGAAATAAAAAAAAGAGACTTACTGTCTTTATATCACCCCAATATGACTGTGGACACACTATACCTACACACAGTTCTGTCCAAACAGCTTACAAAAGATGATTTTCATCATAGGTGCCCTTTAATTCTGTCCAATTGATAATACTTAGTCTAATAATATCGACTGCAGATCTTTTTCTTATCTAACACCTAAACTCTTGAATTGTCTTCCCAGCACATTTTGGGAGGCAGACACACTGTCAGTTTACATTTAGTTTAAAGACACGTCTGCTACTAACATACACATAACACATAAACACAATTTTCAAATTCAAATCCCTTAAGAGGTTATTAGGTTTCATTACTTAGGAAAGCTGGAACCCCTGAACAATTCCCAAAATGACACTGTAGGAAGAATGGCATCCACATTCAAATTAGTCTGTCTGTCTCTTCCTTATCCCAAGGTTCACATCATGGCCGGCCCTGACCATTTTGCTGCCCAAGGCAAGATTTTACCTGCTGCCCCTTGTATCACAGCCAATTCCACCGATCATTGTGTTCATAAAATCACATTCATTAGACATTCATAAGACAATTTTGTTTTAATTTTCTTTATTTGTGAAAGAACACACACATACATACATATAAAATGTAAACACAAAACATTTATTTTAAAAGGCAAATAAATACTTACTTATCTAATTCACAGAACCAACAATGAGGCATTTTTACAGTCCTTTCACTCAGGAAGCAGCAAGTGATTAAATCACTGCAGGTGCCTGTTTATCTCATAGCGGAAGCGTTTTGTCCTGTCAAGTGCGGTGCAGTCACTGTTTCAGATGTCACGATTAGATACAATCAACAAGGTCACATTTGTATTTGCTCAAATCTAACAAAGATGTTGCACGGCAGAGGGCAAAAACTTCATTACTTCCCGAAGAATCTGTGCCGCACAGGTCTAGTCTGAATGCACTCTGCCTGTTCCCTGGTCGCTCCGCTGACAGACTACCCACTTGTGGTATCTGCCTGGATATTGATTTTCTTATTTTATTTAAAAAGTGTCAGCTTGGTAATCTGTTATGTACATTTGATGTTTTTTCAAATCATTGGCAGCTTATTCAGTGAAGACAGTTAACAATTTTTTTATTTGAGTAAGTTACTGTACCAAGCAGCCACAGACAGCAGGTTCATTTAAAAACTGCAGGGGGCCACAGAAAGATAGGTGTTTGGTTTAGGGGGCTGTGAGTTAAAAAAGGTTGGGAAACACTGATATAGATATTTGTCTGTCACTTTGAAGGAATAAATGTTGTGCTCTTCACTCACTGATGACCACAGCAATCACCTGCTCTGGATATGGGACAAATCCTAAATTTTGTGAACCTCAAGATAAAGATATACAGACAGACTAACATTAATGTAAATGCCATTGAAATTACAGTGTCTTTTTGGGAAGTGTTCCTGGCTCTGGTTGCTCTAATCAATGTAGCCTTTAGCGGATTTGGATTTTATAATTATTTGTGTTTTATGCACATGCTAATTATTTGTTTGTTTGTTAGACTTTATTAATCCCAAAGGGAAATTCACATGTCACAGCAGAGCTCTCCATAATAAATATAGATAAAATAAATTACATATATATATATAACCTGCCCTTTTTATAAGCTTATTTAATTTGTTTTTCTCCTTCTCCAACAATTAATTCAACATAGTGGTCGTGGGGGGCTGTAATACATTAGGAGCTCACTCAAATACTCTTTTGTAAGTAATCAATACGATTTTAAAATTTATACAATATTTAACAGGGAGCCAATCCAAAGCTGACAGAACCGGACTAATATTATCATATTTCTTCTCCATTTTGAATCAGCTGAGGTTTATTCATTACATCTACAGGCCAACGACCTAGTAACACATTACAGTAGTCTAAGTGGTCATAAAAGCATGAATAAGATGATAAACAACAAGCTCTGTTCTTACCTTTAGCTTTAAATCTAATTATACACACCTGATAAAACTAAGTCCTACAGGTGAGCTCTGCTTACACCGTGCAATTTTAGCTACGATTTGGTTGTCTGAAATGAATTTGGGAAATCCTAAAAGAATTCTGTAATCGTAGGCTAATATCTGTGATCTTTGATCATTGGTTTGACATGTTCACTGACAGCTGTTCAATGTCCATTGCAATCAAATTTTCCCTCCGATGAAGTTCTGGCAGTATCAGAGGATTTCATACTCTTTCCTGCAGTATCCACCATCTTAAAACCAGCGTGGGGAAATATCAAATCTGTTGTTTTTTTCTGGCTTTATTACTGAGGCATGCTGTCTGTGAACAAAATTATAGCTACAGATTTCTATGTTTGCCGTGAGGTATCATTTCAGAACATGGGTTATTAAATGTGTCATGTGCCGGGTGAGTTTCCAGTCTGATATTATGACAACTGAGGTCTTACAGCGTGCCATGGGAATTATATTTGTGCAGTCTGACAATCTACAATCATTTAGGATTATTTAAATTCACAGTGTGAGCCAGATTTGTGTGTTGGATCAGGTGAACTAAACTCTGCAGGGCTGTGGCCCTCCAGTAACTGCGATTGATACCCCTTGGGTTATAGGTACAGTTGAGCATCTGAATTTCTTGCAGATCTTCATCTCAGATTAGAACATTTATTGTTTTAATCTATTCAGTCTTGTCAGAAAGTGCATTCTTGCAAAAGCCTCTGCTAAATAACTAAATGTAATTAAAAATGCCTATACATGCCTAATACCTAGCATTTGTCTATTCAGCCTATTATTCCAACATTTATTGAGCTTCAATTTTTCCACATTTTGTTGTTACAGCCTTATTCTAAAATTTATTAAATCAAATTTCCATATGGATAACATGAAAGATGTTTGCTTAAAGTCTTAGTGTTTGTTTGTTTTTTAAACCACACATACATGAGCATTGACAGCCTTTTCAATGACTCCCAATATTTAGCTCAGGTGCATGCTTTTTTCCCCATCATCCTTGAGATGTTTTTACAACTTTATTGGGGTCCACCTGAAGTAAATTCAGTTGATTGGACATGTTTTGGAAAGGCACACACCTGTCTGTATAAGATCTCACAGTTAACAGTGCATGTCAGAACACAAACCAAGTCATAAAGTTCATGGAATAATCTGCAGACCTTAGATACAGACGAGTATTAAGGTATACAGAAGTATTACTGCAGCATTGAAGGTTTATAACGACCAGGACCTTTCTTAGAGCAGGTCACCTGGCCAAACAGAGTAATCAAATGTCAGTGAGAACGGCACCTAAAGGAGTCTCATGTGCCTTTTTTCACCAAGGCAGAGTGCTGGTTTGGAGTCAGAGCCTAGTTCCAAAAGATTTTTTTTGTCTTTCGATACTAAAAGCCCTGGCTCTGAACTAGGAATAGTGGTTATTAGGTAGCATCAAAACATTACTGGGCTAGAAATAAGAACTGTTTGCATCAGGGGCTGAGGGCAGGGTTACCATGTGTGGCAATGTGGATGACGTCATTTCTGATTGCGTCTGATTGTCACTCACAATTGTACAGATTTCCTCTAGTATTTAAGGCTGTGATATGCTACCTGGTGCACATCATGGACCAGCCCCTCATGGAAGTGCATGTGGACTAATGGCATTTTATTTTCCTTTTAGCATTTAGGATAGCTGTTGAAGCTTTGCGTTGTGGAAGGCTGTCCACTATACCTGGTATGTACTATCTAGCATTCATGCGGTTTAGCATTGGGTGACGTTAACTGCTGTTTACTTATTTCTCAGCTGTAAAACTTAAGGCTGGTTTATACTTCTGCGTCGAGTGATAACCGTGACCCACAGCGCCTGCCTTGCGCGTAGTCGTGCATTTATAGTTTTGCATGCTGTTTGAGTTGCTTTGCAATAACACTGCCGAAACGCTAGCTGGCAGAAGGTTTTTATGTTACTCTGTGTCGAGTTTCTTCACAGGTATTTATTTATTTTTTTTCTGAACGCTACAAGTAGCTAAAACTTGCTCATTCAGAGGCAGGAACCAGCAGACATGCAACAACTTTAATCATAAGGTAAACACAAAACAAAAGTTTCCATCTGGAGCTCCTTCACTGGAGTTGACACTTGTAAACACTCGGTCCATCGGGCTCGCGGCTCTCAGCACCGCCCACGCTCATCACCGGTAACAAGCAGACCAATCAGAGCTTGAGCTACGTGTTGTTGCGACTTGTAGTTACATTTTTTGAGAGGTGCGTGTGGAGAGGTGAGCATGATCGAACACCCAATCAGGGGGGAGCAGTCAGCGGGCCAATCAGAAATAATAAATAACACCTGTTTATTTTAGTGATTGGACCGGAGAGACACCCTTTTTAAGGAGAAGAGAAGGAGCAGCCGGGAGAGAAGAGAGAGCAAGCACACACACACAGAGCTACATGTGTTGTGCGCTTTAAAAATAAAGAAATTTACTTATCTGTATCGCCGACCCTGTCTTCTTCTTCCCACAACAACAACAAACTATATTACAGTGCGCATCAGCCACGGCGAGGGCTATGTGACCGCGCAAAGGCTGTGCTGAACCATACGCGTGCGCTTGACGCAGAAGTATAAATCAGCCTTCAGTCCTGCATGTGAGGTAATAAACTGTGAGCAACACTGCTGCATTCATGTGATCTGACGCGACCCGTCTCAGTAGGTGTTTTAATTTTCTCTTGCTTTTATAAATAAAAGATCTTTAATAAATCACCCTCTCTTTTATATAATGTACTGAGATCGTCCTGACGCTGTTCCAGATAATCGCTGGGAAGGTGGAAGTGTTTATGGGACGCAGTTGCTGTTTTTCCTGGGTGGGTTTTCCCGGACTGTTTTTCTCAAACTGGGTTTCTCTGGCTGTTTTTGTTTGTTTGGCTGCTTTGTGTTCGCATTAGCTGTTTTTTTTTTTTTGTCTATTCTTTTGTGTGATTTTGATTTGTCATACTATTGTATTCATCTCTTTTTGTTCTTTGTTTTCTTTAAATGCTCACTGTTGTCCGGCCGGCTGGCTGTGTATCTGCTTGCTGTTTGTATTAGTCATTTGGATGCTGATTGTATGACATTACAGTTCTAAAGTGTGTTTTACCTAGAGTCCTGGATGTTTGTATATATCATTTTTCCATACAGTAAAGTGAGTTTGCATGTGGCTCTTGAAGAGCTTAGATGTATTGTCTTCTAAATGTGAGACATATTCAGTGACATTAGACCTTGGTCTACAGTGACTCTCTAGCCTGTGGAAAAGCAAGATGAAAAGCACTAACTAAAAGATCAGTCTGCAGGCACTGCTCTTCAACTGGCCAATACCATCCCTAGAGTGAAGCATGGTGGTGGCAGCATTATACTGTGGAGATGTTTTTCCACCAGAAGGAACTAGGAGACTAGTCAAGATCAGGGAAAAATAAATGCAGAGACATCACTGGTGATGATGAAAACCTGCTCCAGAGCACTCTGGACCACGAATTGGTGTGACAGTTCCGTCTTTCAACTGGACAACAACTCTAAACACACAGCTAATATAACAAAGGAGTGGCGACAGGAGAACTACAGTATGTGAATGTCCTTGAGTGGATGATTTTATGACCTGGGCAATTCTGAAGCAACTGCATGAAATTCTGTGCCAACAGCATGGTCAGAGGAAGACACTTATTTCAGAGCCACTCTCTTTATTTTCTCTCTCATAAGAGCTTAATAATGATACGAGCTGTAAATGCTTGCTACACATGCAGGTTCTTTTTCAGCACCGGAAACCCAGGCCATCTGGTCACCCCTTTGTGTGTGAATTATAAAGCCTATAATCCACTGTAAACTATCATCTCTGAAAGCATTTCTGTTTTGGCTTAGAATGCACACATATGTTTAATGTAATTGGAATGAAAGTGCTAATTATTAGGACTGTATTATTATTTCTTTCATACATCTGAGTGATTTCGGTCATGTCTTTAAAGCAGGATAGACAGACAGACATGTTAAGAACTGGATAAAAAAATATTTTGACACATTTATAATAGTTGTAGTGCAACACATTTTAGGGTGATATCGTTTTTGTAATAGTTACTGTCCTTGATGTGAACATGCCTTTTGGTGTAATTGTAATGTAGTGCAATTGAAGTGAATGTCTTTCAGTGTATAGTTCAGTCCTAGCCAGAACATTTAACTGTGATTTTTTTTATTTTTGTTTCCCATACATACTCCTTATTAAATTAGTTGCAAATGTTTTATTTGAAATCAGCTGAAAAACATTGTAAACATGATTTTGCCACAAAAAAGTAACTAGTTCAGTGTCACTGAATTTGATCCCCAGTTCATTACTTGGCAGAATCATGACTGACAAACAGTGAACTGCTGGAACTGACAGCCTACGACTGTTTGGAAGGGCGGTAAACGACAACTCTTCTTCTGCAAGATTGGTTTTCTGAGAAGAAGATCCATGTCGAGCATTAAAGCACCTCTGAGCTTGTTCTTTGTCAGCTTGTGAATGTCAAACGTGCTCTGCATGACAAACTGACTGAGATACACTGGCAGGGCGAGCAGCAAAAATCTAAATGTTGTGAGAAGAGAGGGAGAAGCATCTGCTTTCAATCAACACACAATACTGGCTTTGTTTCAGGGCACTCTTTAATTATCATGCAAGGCTGAACAGAAAATTAATAATTGTGTTGACTAATAAAATCATCTTAGCAGAAGTTAATCCATACTTGACAACCAAGCATCAATGCTAATGAACTATATATTGATTGAAGAGTCCAGCAGAAATGCTGCAGTTTGGGGTTGATAGGACCTTAATCACAGTTTTGCTCCAGGGAATACAAAAAAATACAACTAAAAGGCATTACTCAGTGTAAACATTGTCTTTTTTTATCCCACCCTCTCAATTATAAATTCCCTTGCCAATTCACAAACTTTCATTTGAAATGTATCATACATACTATAAATGTTAATGCTAATGTATGATAAATTTATCATTTTTTTAAGAAACAAAAACCAAGCAAAGATATACTTTTTGGTACAGCTGCTGATATTTATATGGCCAAATAGAAAGATTTTGATGGCTTGTAATAACAAATTATCAATCTTTGGAAGCATAATATTTGATTTTCAGAACTGAATACATAAAATAATCAAACAACCCTAAACTGCTTGGCATAGTTCACCCAATTTTATTTTATTTTGTCAGTTATTACTCACCCCCATGACATGTCGAACCCCTGAGACATTAATTTATCTTCGGAACACAAATTAAGATATTATGGATGAAGTTCGAGAGCTCCCTCATCCTCCATAGACAGCAAGGATCCCGAAAAATAACATAATAGCACTTGTTCAATTTATGGTTGTCAAATTGAATCTGAGAATTGAAGTATGTATGATCATCGTTTCTTTAAAATGCCTACAAGTAAAAGCAATTCAAATCACCCCCATTCTTTCGACTTAGTCCTTGCTTTATCAGGGGTTGCTGCAGTGGAATGAACCACCAATTGCATCTTTTAGTGGCAATACCTTTCCTGCTGCTACCCAACCCTGGTAGAACACACTTAGTGCTGGGAAACACCCATCCAATTCACCTATACTGCATGTCTTTGGACTGTGGGGGAAACAGAAGAACCCCGAGTAAACCTATGTGAACACAGGGAGAATGTGTAAACTGAAACCAGGGAATTTCTGGCTATAATGCGAATCACCATACTGCCCATTCAATTAAAAGCAATCACTGCTACATAGAAATTCCATGGAAATATGTACATCTGAAAGCACTTCATTTGTTTTTCTTATACTAAGCTCATATGCACATCATGTGGTAGTGTAGTAAAAATTAAAGTGAAACTTGAAAATAAACATGGATTCTTTTTTGAGGTTTAACTGTTTTTGGTTTTTTTTATGTGTATTTGCTGTTCATTAGGCAAATCTTCCCAAATAAATTATAAAAAATAAAATAAAAAAAATGTTCGGTGATATCCCATATGATAAAACATCAAAACATTGGCCTCTGGTGGATTTGTGAAAACAGAAACTGCAAAAAAACGTACCTCCTGGGACGTATTTGGCACTCTCCAGAAATGTATATAGGGCTACGTTTTCAGAATGAGCCTATGTTGGTAATATTCCTGTAATACTCTTGTGGCTATGTGTTGGTATTACCACACACACACAAAAACAAACCTTAGGTTGTGATACTGTACAACACAAAGTGCTGTGGTGATCCCATATTTTGGTTTTTACTGATGCAGTACCACAGGATTACCACAATGATTTTTTGTATGGGTTTTTAAAAGAGGTGTTTTAATATCTTGCATTAACAGCAAATCTCTTATTAATCAGAACTTTTTGGGGAAATGTTTGGGACTGTATGCATGAGCTACCAGTCTGTCCTCAGGTTCTGGTTCATCGTGTGTTTGGTGTGGACGTAAAGCAGGTGACGGCGGCTTCAAAAGGAAGTAGCTCAGTATGGCGAGTGTGGGCGAGAGGACTCTGTGAATACAGAAGCACTCCACACTGGCTTTGATAACAAGGGAGAAAGAGAGAGAGAGCACAGAAGGGTGTGCAGGCAGTGAATCCATAGCTTCAGATTCACAGCAGGTGTTATTAACTTTGCTACAGGGAAGTGTTGGATATTAATACATCAGAAGTAGATTTTTGTATACCTCCTTGTTAACAAGATGTATAGCATATAAGTTAATAAACAAGTCCCTTCTTTCTGGCTACATTAAACTGCAAACCTGGTGAAATGCTTTTGCCTCTTTAGCTATAATGATATAAGCTATAATTGTATAAAATGTGAGTTATGTGACAAAATAAAATGAAATAAAATCAAATTTTATCAACCATTCGTTAATTCATTTTTAATCAGCTTAGTACCTTTATTCATCTGGGGTCGCCACAGTGGAATGAACCGCCAACTTATCCAGCATATGTTTTACACAGCGGATGCCCTTCCAGCTGCAACACAGTACTGGGAAACATCTATACACACTCATTCACACACATACACTACGGACAATTTACGTTATTCAATTCACCTAAAGCGCATGTCTTTGGACTGGACCAATCCACTGGTTTCTAACTATTTAGAATGGACTTTGTACTACAAGTCTTTGCAAAGATGAAATCTGCCAGATGAAAAGTTAAAACCGACTAAAGAGTTAAATTTTCCAAACACATAATGTTGACAGGAAGGAAATATTTTGTTTCCTCACCTGTGAATCACTGCTGCATTTCAAATAGTGCGTAAGACATGAGCAATTCAGATAGCAGCCTGAAGAAGCCTTCAAATCTATGAATGTGTGTTGTTTTTTTATCAGTCACTTGACTGCGGATCAGTGGAAAGAGGGCATAATAAAACTTGGAGGATCTTTGCTACTTAAAATAAATGATTTATTAAAGTGGCGTGTTAGTGGGGACACGGACAAAATTTGTGAATATCTTCCCAGCTAACAGAACACAAGGAAATTATTTGTACTTGATGAATGTTCTCATAATGTTGACAGGAAAAAAATTGACTCCTTGGAAAGTCTTTAGTGCAAATGTAACAGCCAGGCCAGGTTCTCCCGGCTCAAGCCGTGGTCACACTGCACTTTTCTCATCCTAGACTTTCATTCATACACACGTGAATGCGACAGACCGGAAACGCAAGCTCGTGCGACAAGTTTCGCAGTTCACTGCATTGCAAAATTTAAGCTTGGTGAACTCTGACCTGCGAAATTGCATCACGTGACTGCGTGAGACCAATCGAAGATCAAAACATGACCTCTCTGGACAGAAATTTAAAATATGGACCAATCACTTGCTTTTTTAAATGTCTAATCATCTTGTTTAATCCCGCCTCATTTCGCTGTGCCGTACAACTGAATTTTGCATGCTCAAACACTAGTGTGACCACGGCATCACAGTCACCCCAATCACTCTCACCTGAGTTCTGATTAGCCCGCACCTGCACGTCATCCCTAGCTATTCACACCAGCCCCATATAACCCAGCACCTTCGCTCACTCAGTGTCTGCCTTGTCAAATGACAAACTCTCACGATCAGAATATCTAGATATTCCAGAGTATTACTTACCTATCCTGTTTCCTTGTTATCTCCAGTGTTCCTCGTCTCTCTCATTCCTAGTGTGATTCCCTCTTGTGTCTGTCTCCCGTTCCTTCCAAGAACCTGGTTCCATCCATCCTCCGGTCTCTCCATGTCCATCTTCCGGTCCCTCCATATCATCTAATCCACTACTTCACTCCATGCTGCAATAGACTCTTGTTTGATCATATTATCTACTTCTGCCACCGTTTGCATTAAACTGTTTACTATTTACTCACAGTTCTGGTCTCCGTCCCCCTTCTGTGACAGCAATACTTGTACTTGAATGTTCTCAATGTTGTTTGCTATTGACAGTTGTCCTCATACTGATGATAGAAAAAAAGTTCTTGGAAATATTTTTTTTCTTCTCAGATTGTTTTTATGTTATATTTTCTTATGTTATCATAAAACGTTCTGGGAATAACATTCATGGAAATCCCTTATGTTGCCAGGCCATCATCAATGATGAACATTTCCATAATGTTGAGAGAAGGATTACTTTCGAGCAGAACAAGTACTTTTGAGAATACAATTTTTGATCAGAGAAATTAGCGACTGGGAAAAAAATGCTAATTAAATACACTGTACAGATGCATTATTCACTTCCCATTAATGACCATTTTACACACATATGAAGTAAAAGAGTAAATCAAATCAGCACATCTTTACAGAAAGTGACAATCATCTTTATACAATGTTTGGTTAAATAAAAACTAAAAATCGGTTTGTTCATACATGCCTGTCATGTTTAATTCAAATGTATTCCTTTTTAAGTCCCACCAATATTAAAGGAAAGACATTTCACTTGCATTACTATGAATGGGGAATGTAAATGCTCAGTATGGCTCCATCGAAGGAAGTCGTCGTGCCTTCCAGTCAGAATAGTGCATTTTCAATCTTTACAGACTGATGGTTCTTTGGGGCGAGGGGTCTGTGCAGCGGCACTTGTTCTTTATTGCAATCCCTGTCATTTGGCAACTACTGTGTGCCAGCGCTGCTTTCAAGAGGAGAAATGACATCACATTCTATTGTGTCCTTCAAGTGTCATCCTCTGGTTTTTGTTCAGGGTTCTGTCACTGTTCTTCCAGTGTTGGTTACCTGAATGTTTGCCTCATCCTCTGGTTACCATTGATTGAAACACCGGTAAATGTGATTGTTGTTGTGGACAGAGATTGGAAGATTACTTTTAAAATGTATTTCACTACAGATTACAAAATACATGCATTAAAAATGAATAATACAAAATAAGCACATCTTTATCTAATAGAAGGTTTGGTGGAATTAAATAATTTGACCACATATTATTGACAAGCGAGCCGGTACATACTTCCATGAAAGAAATGCATTCCACAAGTGGCTTTTTGTGTCGTACATTTTTGTGTCGTGATGATGGCATTAATATTTGGTTGCTAAATGTTGACTTATTGGTCAAAATCACCATGTTTACTTAAATATTATATGAAAGTAATCACTTTTTAACTGTAATTTGATTACCACTTAGTAGAACATTAATAACAAGACTGGAACATTCTAAATAAAATGTACGTTATTGAAAAAAAAACAATCAAACAATAACATTAACAAAAAACAATAAAACACAATGTCTACAAAACATTCTAAGGTCCTTCAATAAAGTTTTTATAACTCACCGGGTACCTTAGGGAATGGAACATTCTAATAACATTTTTAATATTAATTAAATAATGTTCTGGAAACATTAATATAATATGAGAATGTTCTAAAAACAGAACCAAACAAGAATGTTAATACAATGATAAAAACAAACTGGAAATTTTTAACATTCTAAGAACTGTTTAAATCTTTATTACTTACTTGGAACATTAAGGAAACATTCTTAGTACATTAATATAATGTAATTGAAACCAAATCAAAACATTTTGGATAATGAACCAAACAAGGATATTAACACAACATCTAAAAAGACTGGATGTTTTAAACATTCTAAGAAACAATGATAAATAATTTTATAACTTAATGAGAAATTTAAGGGAATGTTTTTATAAACTAAAATTACTAGCTGGGTTCATTTCACACAAGCTATTTCAGCAGAGTCACGAATCCCCACTCTGCATCTAGAGCAAAATTGTACAGGCAAATGAAATGAATCAATCTATTTGGCTGAAATAGGGATTTCAAGCAATAACAGACATGGAGACTTAGTTCACCTGCTACCAGTTCAAACACCCAGAGAACAACTGTCACCTTCCTTTTCTTTCAAACAATGTTTTTAAAACTTTTTCAAAAACAAAGACTTTTTTTCTGAAGCAAACAGGTTATTAATAAAGATTATTTGTCAATGGTTTTGGAGAGTATAAACGGAAGTCGAAGCCAACTCCAAATGGGCAGGTCAACTCCAACTGGGTGGGATATGAGCTCCAAGTGGACTGTACAAGCCTCATGGAGTTTTCATTGATTTATTTAATGTCTTGTACATGACATGGAGTACAACCTATTGTGTTTCATTAACGTCAATACTTACCTCAAAACTAAACCCAACCTACTTGTGGGTCACTCCCACTTGAAGATCATCCAACCTATTTGCAGTGTAACTACCTCCCACTTGGAGGTCTCCGGGCTGCAACGATACCTACTTGGCTCCACCAGGCTCCCTCATCTTTCTGGCTCAACCTTGGTCACTCGTCCTCCTTCCTATGCCTCTGGATTACACTCCTCCAGCTGTGCCTCATCTCTGTCTTCATCAGTCGGCTACCTGGAGTCATCTGTCAGTCATCCTCCATGGCTGCTCTCTTCATCAATGTCACCGTGGGCATCAGCTTATGTATTGTTGGTCTCTGTCCTCCTGTTACAATCCAATCTCTGGTTCCTTCCACTATCACCTCCGCCTATTGTTACAACCCCCAATTTTAACATGCTCATTCGGGGAGACATTGATTAACATAAAAACAGACATGCAAGGCCGAAAGTCAATTTTTCTATTTATTAGAGACAACCCATGTGTCACTTCAAAATAATGGCAACAGACAGAATAAATTAGTAACTCAAAAATTAAAATTAGGTAAATCGAATTAACCAAATAAGCAACAAACACAGATCAACAAATATAGAAATAACAGCATAGCAAACACAGGCATAGCTTTTCAGCAGGTGGCTGGATAAGACACACAGAGCTCTTTACTCTCAAACATTCATTAGAGCAGAAGTATACAGAAAATGCATACAGAGCTTCTCAAAAAGTTTGGGCCATGCTCACAACAGAGCCATAAAGGAGACAAGTCAGACACTCACTGGGACAACAGGGAGAGCCATACCAAACTCTGCTGCAATTTTCACTTATAAGTGCTGCAATATTGCTAATAAACTTGCTGTAGGTATAAATTGGACCTCAAAAGTAAGAAATGGTAATCAAGACAAGCATACCGAACACACACCAAAACCCCTGCAAATAATATGAATAAAGCTTGACCGTGATTGTACATCCTCCTCAAGAAATGTAATAGATTGTGGTCAATTTGGACTGTGAAAACATACTGCCTCAACATAAATATCAATATGCCAGTGCCAATAATAGTGCTAGAGTTTGCTTCTCTATTGTTGAATATATTAAATTGTGAAGGTTAAACTTAGTGGAGAAGTATGAGCCCCGATGCACCACTCCATCATCACTCTCCTGTAGAAGGACAGCTTCAACTGAAATGCATTGGACACATCTGGAGCAGACTGGACAGGAGTACTGGAAAGGAGAGATTTTGCAGACAGAATGCCTGGTGGCAGTCATCAATCCAACATTTGAAAAGTGTTTTACAAAATCATTGGTAGTAACTCGCCATGGCAAAGAACCAACGGAGCTCTCATTTGTAGATACTCCAAAACAATGTTAAAACTCACATTTTTGTAGATTTAAAGTAAGAGATGTGGCAGATAAAATGATACACCATTTTATTATATACACCAACTTTATTATATAAAGTTGACAGATGTTCAGCCCAAAAGAGTAAATAAATGACTACGTCATCCAAGTATACATTACAGTTAGGAACATTGTCCAACACCAATGACATCAAGCACAGAAATGTTTCCAGCGTGATACACAAAATGAATGGCATATTGTCTAAACAAGTCCAGAGTCACAAACGCAGAAATTACAAATGCACTCAGTTAAAGGCACCTGCTAATAACCTTTTAAAGGGTATAAACCTGCTAATAACCTTTTAAAGGGTATAATTTTAGTGATGTACTCTGCAGTGCCAAGATCGTTGATGCAATCCTCAAAAGTATTATGATACAGTTATATGCATGCTGCTTAATGGGCAAGGAATTATCAACATCAATATCATGTGCAAGCACAGTGGTACTGTATGGCACATTGTTAAACAAATCTGGGAAACTCTCCAACAAATTCTTCATGCCTTTCTCCTGTTCAGTTAATAAATAAGAGTATGATAGTATGAGAGCTGAAAGTAAGTACTGTATAAGCATGTGTGATTCTGGACTATACAGAGATATTCCTCCTTTCAAAGGTCCCCAAACCTCATGACCAAACACTGATTCTGAAGGTCCAATGAATCATGTGCTTTTCGCACCACAGATAAAACAAAATGATCAATCTCATTCCCTTCATTCCCAGTATCAATACAATATTTACAGTATTTAATTTAATGTCTGACGCCAGTACTCCAAAGCTCCCTATGCTTCTGGATGATATGTGCTTGACACAGCATGAGAAACTCCAAATGCCTTTAAAGAGTTTGGAAATATGTGAGGTAAAAAAATTATCGTTTGTTGATAGCCTTTGGCAACCCAAAAGCGTTTGTAAAAGATTTTGCAGTTATATTCCTTAAAGGAATTGCTTCTGGGAACTGAGTAGTTGCTCACATGATGGATAATAAGTACTGGCAACCAGACTTCACACAAGGAAGTGGGCCAACACAATCCACATGTGCTTGTATAGTTCGCCTACGGCAGCTATAGGACAGAGAGGTGGCACAGGCTGCTTAGGCTTATACTAATTTGATAGATGTGACAGGACATACAGTGTTTGGCAACGTCCGATTCAAACACCAAATGAACCAAGTCACACTCATCCTCTTGCTCAGTGCTACTCCATTTTCCATCAACACTGCATCTTTCCCAAAAAAACGTTGGTTACACGGCAGGGCACAACATTTTTGTAATGTTGGATCATCTCTCTGGGCATCAAAACATCACGAGACATTGGTAGGTCAGTACAAAGATGAAAGAAAACAGATGAACCAGACGTTTGATCTGCATCCTCAGATTCTGGAAATGAATCAATTCAAAGAGGAAAAATTGAGTCATTTAGATTTTTACTTTCTTGGAAGTCACATTTTGCTTGTGCTCATGTGGTACTGACACTACCAGAAAACACCTCTGAGAAAGTCTCAGAGAGAAAATCACCCTGCGATAGATGGAACATCAGTCACCTGTACAGCTAGCATAACGCTACCTCCATCAATAACAGTGAACTCAAGAGGAACTCACAAACCCTGTTTTGATGCCCTGAACTTTCTCAAAGTCTCAAACGCAGAATAAAAAAAAGACAGTGTTTTTACTAAAAAAGGAACCTTCAGATTGCATAGGCAAATGTAAATTTCACTTTTGCTTTCTTTTTAGAGTATATCATTCAGACATCACATGTCCACTTTTTATGACAGTAGCTACATTTTTTTGTTGAAAGGAAAATACATGTTACCATCAGGAATTTCTCATTCTCCTGAAAAAAAAAAAAACCAACTAATTTGTGCTTTAAAGGGGTGGTCCACAGTGTATTTTTAAGGCTTGGTTGTGTTTATAAGATGCAAAGCAATGTGTGCTCATGCTTCACTTGTAGAAAATCACATTATTTTTTCATATATCTTACTTTGATTATATACAGCTATTCAGCTAACATGCAAACGACTGTCATATTTCCTAGTTCCTCTGAAAGGCCCACCCTCAAGAGGCTCTGATTGGTCGTTAACATAATGTGCTGTGATTCGCGGATTAGCTCCACGTCACTCCCCTACAAGCATTCACTTTTGTGCTGTGTAAACAGTCCAGTCAGAGGCTCAGAGCAGCTGTTAGCAGTTAGCTGCCTGAATCAGACAGAAATGAAGAGCACACAGCTCACGCCTGCTCTCTAAAATACAATCTGACAAGTGTCTTTCTCATATATTCGGTATAAGCATGTGTAAGTAATATAAAAACGTTTTAATATCTTTTGCGAGTTTGTTATTTGAGATGTAGAACGCTTGGAAAGCAGCCGCATAGAGAGACACGCATAGAGAGACACTGCACGCGCTGCTGAAGATTGTGGCTGTTTACAGTGGTTTGACTGATAAATATGAATTTGTAACTAAATTGTTAGCGGTGCCAAACAGCATTTCTCATTGTTTACATCCTTGTTTATGTCCTTGTTAACGCTAGAAACTGTGCCTGTAGTTGATCAATTTTAACAAATAAAAATACTTACAGGTTGTGGCTCACAATCCACAGCTTCGTCGGTTGGAGGAGTTTTAACCGAATCCAGCACTGAACTGGGAGAGATTCTGGAAGCTGTCCTTTGTCAAATGCTAAAGCTCTATTGTTTATATAATTCTCTGGAACATAATTAAAATTAAACTTTAAGCACTTCTGTCTTTGTGTCGTGTCCTTTGGAAGCCCAGAAACAGAAGAAGCTCTGTGGAAATAGCAGCGTTTGGATGGCATTTTAGCTTTCTCTGCTATAACATTACAGCGCCTCTGGTCACGCCCCTTCGCTGCACAGGTTCTGTGCGTGAGGTGAATGCGCGCAACCTGAAGAGTTTGTGATCTCATCAGCCCGGATGTATTTTTTGTTGTCCCCAAATTCGTTTGCTGTAGGCTTTGCTAAGCTAAATCTGTAAAAGCCAGTGTCTCCCTTTGCATTGGACTTTGAGCATATTACATTCAGAGATTTATGTTCACACAGCTACATTACACACCAACTAAAGTTTAAAATGTGATATCGTAGTGAATAGTGTTAACTTTATGTTCATTCAAATATAACACAGAACCTTCAGGAACACCGTTCTTAAATTCCTCAATCAACATAAGCTCCATCAAAGAATTAATGTTTGTAGCCTTGCATGCTTTTACCCAGTGATCAAACAATATGCCCTTCTCACAAGCAATCTTGATATAAGTTTGAGACAGATTTCTTTGTGGTTTAAAAATGCTGTTAATAATGCATCAGGAACCAACTCACAGGCGCACTAGAACACAATTTTGTGTGGCTAGAAAGTGAAACTGGCTCAAATTTAGGCAGTAAAAATTTTGACTTATCTCTCCACCAGCCACAGTCACTGGAGTGGTCTGGTCACTGACATGCACTCCTGCAACTTTCTGCCACATCAATTGCTGATCCAGCTGCTTGTAAAGAAAACAGCATCCAATGCTAGGAAAATACCTTCATTGATCAAAGGAGAAATCAATTCTTTATCTCTACCGTACACTATGTTTCAATAATGTAAATTTCACAATGTTGAGTGATCTAAGACAAGTTGTTCTTTTGACATCTTTAATCCCTCAACACTAGATTGAACTGTGAAAATGTTGCCATATTAAAGAGAAACAAAAGTGAGCAAAAAGGTAGAAACAATCCAGATACACAACTTAGTCCTACCTACCTATCCAGAAAGCTAACTAACCTCAGCCTTCAGAGGGTACCAATTGAGGAAACAAAAAAACTTAGCCAGAACTGGTGCTAAGCACAGTCTGTTGGCTCACTCTAACCCAGGACACACCAGGCCAAAAGTAAATTTCTTTATTTATTAGAGACAAAAGAAAGCCATCTGTCACTTAAATAATGGCAACTGAAAGAATAAATTAGTAACTGAAAAAAATAATATTAAATTTTCCCTATTATGGACTTTTCAATTCAATTCATGTTTATTTATATAGCGCTTTTTACAATGTAGATTGTGTCAAAAGAGCTTAACATAGTTCTAGTAAAGTCCAGATTTCAGAGTTGAAGTTCAGTTTAGTTTAGTTCAGTGTGGTTTCAATTTCACTGCTGAACGTTCAAACACTGTAGAGCAAATGAACCAATTGAGGAAACAATTGATGCAGTTATGCAATTATGCAGTTTATAACACAGTTCTACATAAATGATAACATCCATCTGAAAATTAAATTTGAGAGTGCACTGTGTATAAAGTTACTGACTCTCAAAATAAGAGTCCTTAATATGATTCATCCTTCTTAGGAATCTTTAGCCATGAAACATTTCCCACCCATTTGTTGCCTGCACAGACCTGGGAAAACGTGATCCCCCTTCCTCAAACACTGCTTTTACTGCCTAAAGATGAGGCTTTAAGGAATAAATGGTTAAAGTAAAATTTTACAACAATACCACAGTATAGCCCCAACCTTGTGCTGTGTTCCTGTCATTTTACTGATTACTGCTACAGAAACCTACCGTACTACACAGGATAAATAGGCCATTTGTTATTAAAGGAAGAATCAGTACCAAAGTCTATTGATCTACATGGGACTTTGTTAGACCTTGAGATGTACCCAGACTATTTGGACCAACTTCTTTTTCCAAATCTCCAAGATGGTTATTTCCTTGTTCTGTTGCATGTGAAATATGTATTTAGTTGTGTGTGTTATGTTCACCTCTTTGCTAAGTAACCATTAGCTGTGCTTTCAAACAGGACTTGAAAAGCACTGTGCTTTGCTATAAACCCATTCGCTAACCAGAACGCACATCCAATGAGCTTGTGTGTGTGTGCTGTTGTCGGTGTTCAAAATGAACTTTTGCTGCTGGTTCGATTAATACTTAATGTTTGTCATTGTTATTACTTGGGGTTATGAGGACGAATAAAGCAATATGCTGGTGCACAACCTGCAGTGTGTTATCAATATGTTCCTGCATTACAGATATAGTCTCACACATACAGAGTGTACCATGGCTTCTTGTTGTTTCAATACTGTCTTGATAAGCCATGGTGGGTGTTTCGTTTCAGACTCACTCTGGGTCATCAGATCAATTACCACTGATTAACAACATGCAAAGGAAAGGTTTGGAAAAACGAATCGCTAAACAAATCATATGGGAATTATTGGAATAATTAGGTAAAACAATGCATATTATAAGTCAATGACAGTGTTTTTTGATCTTGCTTGCATATCAGTCTGTTGTCGGGGACTCCCAAAACCAAACTATGACCATCCATACTAGGGGCACTTTAAGTAAATTAATCAAATAAACAACAAACACAGATCAACAAACAAAAGAAAACAGGTTAACCAACACAGGCATGGCTCCTCAGTGGGTAGCTGGACAAGACGCACTTAGAAATCTTCACTCTCAGGCCTTCATCACAGAAGCAGGATACAGGAGCATGCATACAGAGCTTCTTAACAAGTATGGATCATCCTCACACAGAGGTCAAGCCAGACATGTGCTGGGAAACAGCACCTCAAACACTGCTTCAACTTCTGCTTATAAGCATTGCTAATAAACTGGCTGCAGGTAGGGAGGGGTGGAGTTGACCTTGAAAGAAAATGAATATTAATCAGTATAGACAAAGCAAGCACACATACATACACAAAAACACACAAAAATATAAATAAAGCTTGACCATAACACTAGAAACAAAATCTATCCTTGAATACATGTTGTAACTATGAGTGAGAAAGGTGTATTCCCTCTTCTTTGGGTTGAAATGCCTTCATATATCTGTAAGGCCCAAATCAGAACTCATATTTCATGCTTCTCATCCCTTTGTCAAAAAGTGGGTCTGACGTGAGCTTTTATCAACGAATGAGTCCATTGCTTCATTAAAATTTTCAGCAAGAATTTCTTGACCCTCAGAGTTTCCCAGCATGTGATTAAGCTTGTGCAAGTAAGATGGATAACTCTTGTTAGGTGCGTATATTGCATAGCACTATCCGTGTGCCCTCTACCATGGCTTTAAGACACAAACGTTGTCCCACAGAAACGTATACTTTTATGAATTAGGATAATTAGCCCGTCAGGTTTATCAACCACCATCAAGTATGTGCTATGAAAATCATGACCTACCTATCCCACTTTAAATTGTTCTGCTTCTCTGCTTCTCTCTCATATGGGATTCTTGAATAAATGTAATGTCACTTCATTGTTATTCCGATGTAAACACTCGACTGCTACATTCATTAATGTTCCATAAAGTTTATTTAACTTCTCTCCCAGACATTACTAACTTGTCATCTCTTCTTCTAAGTCTGTTCCCAGCATTAGCTACTTATCATTTATTAATACCTTAAAACCTTGTATATGAAGACTTTCATCCATTTATCCAAAGCGCGCGCTCTCTCTCTCTCTCTCTCTCTCTCTCTCTCTCTCTCTCAATTCAATTCAATAATTGCTTTATTGGCATGACAAATGTTACAAATGTATTGCCAAAGCATTTATAAAGTTTACATTAAAAAATAAATAAATAAATAAAAGAACATACATATATTTTAAAAAGCAAACAGTAAACACAGTAAATAGTAGTAGTAATAGTAGCAGTAAAAAAAAAAAAAAAAAAAGATATATACACATAATAATTAAATAAGTAATATATCATATTATTATTATTCAATATATCATATTATTAGTCAATATATCATATATTATTCAATATATCATATTCATTTATATCATATTATTCATATATTTATAAAAAAAAAAATAGATCTCTCTCTCTCTCTCTCATACACATGCATGCACGCACACACACACACAGGGAGCAGTTAGGGGTTTGGTGCCCTGGTATTGAGCCTAACCATTAGGTCAGTGGTTCCCAACCTAGGGGTTACCAAAGACTAATGTGGGGTCACTCTAGTTTGTGTATAAATTAAATTGATACCAGTTTGAAGATAAAACTTATTATTGACAGTTAGGGGTCTGATGAGAAAAATCCCTCGAGACAAGACGAGACACAAGACTGGGTTTGCGGGAATGAGACGAGATGAGATTTTTAGACTTTAAACTAATCCTCAGTGACAAAATATATGTTGAAAAATAATCTTTTATTCAACAGAAAAAAGGAAATGACAGAATGTAGGTGGCAGCATGGTGGCTCAGTGGTTAGCACTGTCACCTCACAGCAAGAAGGTCACTGGTTCGAGTACCGGCTGGACCAGTTGGCATTTCTGTGTGGAGTTTTTGTGGGTTTTCTCTGGGTGCTCTGGTTTCTCCCACAGTCCAAAATTGGCCGTAGTGTATGAAAGTGTGTATGGGTGTTTCCCAGTACTAGATTGTGGCTGGAAGGCGTAAAACATATGCTGTAATAGTTGGCGGTTCATTCTGCTGTGGCGACCCCTTATAAATAAGGGACTAAGCTGAAGGAAAATGAATGTATGAAAATGTAGGTGCATTTTGAAATCAACTTGTACTTTATGAAATAAAAAATTCTATTATAATGCAGCATTATGGCATTTTATGCAGTAATAAACATTGTATTGTTTTATTCATTCATTCATTCATTTTCTTTTCGGCTTAGTCCCTTTATTAATCTGGGGTCGCCACAGCGGAATGAACCGCCAACTTATCCAGCATATGTTTTACGCAGCGGATGCCCTTCCAGCTGCAACCCATCACTGGGAAACATCCAAGTGGAAACAAATGGACTCCAAGCAAGTTGTAGAAACATCTGAAGAATAACAACAGGATGCTCTCTCTCTCCCTCTTGGTAAGATTTCAAACAAACTTCTATAATGCCAATATGGTATTTTTTTGTATAATTGTGAGGAAAATAATGAATGTAATCCAATTCAGAATAAGGTTGTTGCACAACCTTTACGGCCAATTTTTTTTTGTTCATACAATTCATCTATAGCGCATGTCTTTGGACTGTGGGGTAAACTGGAACATGCAAACTCCACACATAAACGCCAACTGGTCCGGTCGGGACTCGAACAAGTGACCTTCTTGTTGTTGCTAACCACTGAGCCACTGTGCCGCCCTGTTAATGATCTAGATGTATAAAATGATGTAAAATGATTTTTATGGCAATTATTTTACACATTCGGCTTTTTTAACTGTAGAAAAATGTGCAGAAAGTTCAAACTAAAGTGATGTCTCAATTTATCAGTAGCTGGGTTTTGAGGTCATATTACTAGTATTGTTATGTGGAGACACTACTGTGAATTAAATCTTCTCAACATGCCAAAGTGACTTTTTCCGAAGAATCACATTTCTGAGAAGAAGATAAAACTCCTATTAAACAATCATACACTCTGGGTGGTATAAATTATTGGGCTAATGGACAAACCGAACAGCTGTGTTAAAGAATGTAATTTAAATTTGATGTAAAAAATCTTGAATCTTTGTCCATATTTGATCCAGTTTTAATATACAACACACAATTTTTTTTTAGAGTGTATATGCTTAAAGGGATAGTTCACCCATAATTTACTCACCCTTTACTTGTTACAAACTGGTTTGACTTTCTTTCTTCTGTTAAACACAAATGAAGATATTTTGAAGAAAGTTGTAAACCTGTAACCATTCATTTTCATAGTATTTATCAATGGTTAAAGTTTTTCAGCTTAAAAAAACAAACAGAGATTTTTTTTGGGGGGTGAACTATCCTTTTAACACCAAACACACCCCTAAAATCTGATGGATAATTAAAATGCTGATATTCTTAACCTAATTCATTATGAATGAAACCTAAAACCAAAATCTGGTTGGTTGATAGGAATGTTGTTCTCGTCAGGAAAAAAAACAAAACAAAAAAAAAACTGAAGTACCTTGCACAACACACCAGACAGATTTACACCATCTTATACTATCTTCATGAGTAGTCAACTATAATTAACTAACGAATATACCAATACATTCCATAAGAAAATATCAAAGTGTATGTGTGGAAGCAGTTTTCTGACGAGCTTCACACTAAAGAAAGTTCCATGAATTGCTGCTAGGTGGCAGTGGCTACTTGGTTTGCTCACATCCATTCACGCAGATGCAGTGTTGGAGACAGCAGCCAAATGCAGAAAACATTAAAAGGATAATCCTGATAATTACTAATGTCCGTTAAATGCATCTCTCCTCTCATACAGCATGCACAGACACTTTTCTATGCATGAAATCTAGACAATATTTGCATACCCTTCACTCCAAAGAGTTATATTTATCCATCACTTTAGCTTCAACAAATGAAGCTGTGTTGACTAGACGAGGGACTTGTTGTTCATCTAAAATAATTAGCTTCACTAATTAAATCAAGTCTTTCAGGCAAAATGGATTGAAGAGTAGCCCTTCTCTTGATTGTATTGAAGAATATGTAGCACAATTCGGATTGATTAAACACCCTAAAATCTTATTTAAACAATTTTAAAGAGATGGTTCACCCCC
>CAIGQV010001319.1:5235890-5282421 GCA_903798115.1 Danio jaintianensis | reverse complement strand
CCCCCCCCCCCCCCCCCCCCACCCCCATCATTTACTCATGCGGTTTAACCCTGAAGCATTCTAAAGGACATTTTTGGCCAAAATCATTTATTTAGATTTATTTAATAACGTTTCTGAGCAGTTCACATCTTGGTTACTTTTTATAAGTTTGCCACTTGAGCACACACAAAATAAGATGACTTGATTCAACAAAGTTAAATCCTCTTTAAGTCCATAACTTCATACTTTGTCTCATAAGAAATGAATGAGGAATACAAAATTAAAAGCATTAAAAATACATAAATTGATAGATTTTATTCTACCAAAGATAGTGATGTGAACTTTGTGTTAAGTAAAATAAACAAATGGGATCACACTTGAGATCTTAATGCCCAAATGTGTCCACATGGTTAAATTAAGGGTTGCAATATGAAATATGCTTGGGGGTTAAACCCTTATGAGCTTATGAGTTCAAAAGAAGATATTTTGAAAAATGCTGGTTGCTGTGACCCATTTACTTACTATGGAATCTATTGAAATTTTTCTATTGAGATTTTTTAAATATATCTCTATTGAGATTTTTCAAAATATCTTCTTTTGTGTTCAACAGAAGAAATAAACTCAAATAGGTTTTCAACAAGTGAAGGATGAGTAAATCATGAGAATTTTCATTTTTAAAATGAAAACTACCCCTTTATCACTTCAACATTTAAAAAGATGGAATAACAATTAAACAAAGTTAGTATAAATGGTGTGAAGTAAAGTGAAATTCTTGTTTGTATTAGCAAAGAGTTTATGTATTTTCATTCCTAGTAAGCACTACACCTGCAGGTCACAGTCGAGTTTATCAACAAAACTAGTTCATATTTCAAATAAGTGTGACACCAACCACACCGGCCAGTTGCCCGATACAGCTTCATCCATCTCCTCCTGTGTGAAGACTCTCCAGTGACCTGGAGATAAATCGTGTGTCGGACCCTGCGAGGATCTCCAAGGACAGAATTAGATCAACTGGAAAAAAGTCAGCACTCATAAAATATAGAATAAGCCTTTGCTTATCAGTAGGCTCAGGGAGGATTTACCTGGGAGCCCAGGTCTATGCACACCGTCACGCAAGCAAATGTGCCTGTCTTTACCTAGACAAGGTGATGGGACAGATAAGTTAGAGCAGCAGCCGGCTGGCATGAATTGTGTGCCCACAGGCGCTGTGCTAGATCTTTGGAGGGGGATCTGTGTTTGTTTACTTTTCAGTGCTCTGTCCCTCTGATCTTCCTCCATGATCCAATGAGTTTTACTGTGCTTGCCCTCGACAAACATCGAGGAGGCGGTGGTTCCTTTGAAGCCCCTGTCCGCACATTTACCCAAAGCTTTTTTAGGACATTGTAACAGGGAATGGATTCACCTGAATGTTCGAGGAAAGCAGAGACCTCCAAATGTGTGATTTCCAGAGGATTTGATATGAATTTGAGGATTTCTTTCTGAACTGCTGTTAGACTAACCCATTGCTGAAAGGCTATTTGGAGGGTAAGGTGGAGACTGATTCATGAAAAATATTGTAAGTAAGGAAATTCTGGAGAAGCTCCAAGGAAGTGCTGTTGGGTGTGAGATTACAGTTCTATAGACACAAAGTAAATAAATATTGTGTGTGTGTATATATATATATATATATATATATACAGTGAGAATTACAGTCAGTTTTTTAGATTTGCTTGTTCAGTTTTGGTGTCTGACTGGATTATGTACACCATCGACCAATCAGGTTCAATTCATCCCAGCTGTGTGTTCATTGCATTATTTAGTACTCTACATGCTTATGAGTCTAAACGTCAGTCTTAATGTTTATTCACATGAGCACAGTTTTGTCTAAAATGAAAGTGAACAGTTTGAGAGAGATTTTCCATGCATAAGTCTTTAATGGGTTGGTCCACTACGATATCATATTTTAAACTTCAGTTGATGTGTGTAATGTAGCTGTGTGAACATAAACAACATCTCTGAATGTAATACACTCTCAAGTGCAATGCAAAGGGAGACATTGGCTTTTACATTGTTAACTTAGCAAAGTCTACAGCGAACGAAGTTTGGGGACTACAAAAAAATACATCCGAGTTAATGATGTCATAAAACCTTCTGGTTACGCGCATACACCCCGCGCAGCGAAGGGGCATGGCCAGAGGTGCTGTAATGTTATAGCAGAGAAAGCTAAAATGCTGTCCAAATGCTGGTATTTTTACAGAGCTTGTTCTGTATTTGGGCTTCCTGACACGAAGTGCTTACAATTTAATTTTAATTATGTTCCAGACAATTATAAAAAAGATATAGCTCTAGCATTTGACAAAGGACAGCTTCCAGAATCTCTCCCAGTTTCTCCTCAAAGAAAGAGAAGTTCCAACCATAATAGAAGAAGCTGTGGATTGTGAGCCACAACCTGTAAATATTATTATTTGTTAAAATTGATCTATTACATGGATAGTTTCTAGTGTTAACGGTATGTTGTAGCAAGGACGTAAATAAGGATGTAAACAACAGGAAAGGCTGTTTGGCACTGATACGGCTAACAATTACACTGACTGACAGTATTTACACAACAGAGGCAAAGCGCGTGCTAGTAGATGCGTGACGCTTCCTGGTGACGTGGAGCCAATCCACGAATCACAGCACATTATGTTAGCTGAGCCTCTTGAGGGCGGGCCTTCGGAGGAACTAGGAAATATGATAGTTGTTTTCATTTTGCTGAGTATGAAAAAAATAATGTGTTTTGTTTTTACAAATGAAGCATGACCACACATTGCTTCGCACCCCATAAACACAACCAAGCCTCTAAAATACACTCTGGATCACCCCTTTAAATGAAAGCAACAGAAAACCTGCTTTAGGAGATGATTAAGTGAAGAAATAACCTCCCCAGATAAACACAATAGGGAAAAATGATAAAATAAGCAGACATGGCAAGCAGTGTAAAGAAAATGACCAATTTCCTATTAAAAAGCAGAAAAAAAATTGAAATCTAATCTAATTATCCGTTTCAATTTACACCCACAAATTTTTCACACACAAAAACCTCACACGCAAAAACCTAGAACACTGTCTAACCCTTGGATGGATTCTTAGTTCAGTCCTCATCTTCAGTCAAAAATATGGGGGTGATTTTTGATAGCAACCTGTCATTTGAAGGCCAGATTTCAAGTATCTGTAAAACTGAATTTTTTCATCTTAAAACTGTTGCCAAACTTTGACATGCTATCAATAGGTACGTTTCCATCCACCTATTTTTATGCGCATTTTGGATATGCGCATAAAAAATCGGTTGATGGAAACGCTAAGATGCGCATAAAAAATGTATACGCATAACTGAGTAGGATAAACTTTTTATTCGATAAGAAAAGATGTGCATAAACTGCGATGGAAACACTTTTACTGAACAAATTCCAGTATGCGCATTAAAAAAAGGTCATGTGATTTGGTTATAAGAGATCATGTGATGATAAAAATGTGTGTAAATGGACAAACCAGCAGGCTGATCACATTGTAAAACATCTGAAATGTTGTTTTGGTCATTCTAAAATGCCTTAAGCATTTCAGTATTAGTGTTATTATATTATTAATGACCTCCAGAATTGTTAAGAGCGTCTGTGCTCCGCGTCTCACGCCTTCAAACGCCACCACTCGTTCACTGCGTGTCAGCATTGCCTTCTGAGGCGCAAGTCATTTATTAAATGAAGAAAAGATTCACGCAGCTTCTCCTACCACAGCAAATTCCGTTTTTACTGTTGATATTTGGCGCCATTTAATCAGGAAGTGACGATTTTGTTCTCTTTGACTCGTTGGATGGAAACACTGCTTTATTCGCACATCTTTTATGCGATATTCCAGTTTTGCGCATAAAGTTATTTCGCATTTTTGGATGGAAACATAGCTAATGTCTAATGCGGAAAAGCTTATTCATGCTTTCATGACCTCTCGGTTAGACAATTGTAATGTGTTACTAGGTGGTTGCCCTATTGGCCAAATTAACAAACTTCAGCTGGTTCAAAATGCAGCTGCTAGAGTGCTTATTTCATCATTGCATTGGCTCCCTATTAAATATTGTATAAATAAAAAATTTTTATTGACTACCTACAAAGCCCTGAACGGCTTAGCTCCCCAGTATTTGAGGGAGCTCCTGGTGTGTATTATTGCCCCTCACGTCTACTACGCTCAGTTAATTCTGGACAATTGATTATTCCCAGAATATCAAAATCAACTGTAGGCGGTAGATCTTTCTCATATCTGGCACCTAAACTCTGGAACAGCCTTCCCAGCACAGTTCGGGAAGCAGACACAGTCTGTCAGTTTAAAACTAGATTAAAGACACATCTCTTTGCATTAGCATACACATAAAACACAAATGCTTTTGAAATACAAATCCTTTAAAGGATTGTTAGTCTGCATTATTTAGGGCAACCGGAGCCAGGAACACTTCCCAAAAGACATTATAATTTGAAAGGCATCTGCGCTTATGTAAGTATTTTTTTTTTATTCCCGAGGTTTCCATAATCCTGGACCAGGCCGTATTCTGAGCAGCTGCTGTGGTGGTCATGCAGGAGCGGAGAGCATGAGACTGATTCCTGTAAGACCCCAGTGACAGACGAGTCTTCGCATTATCCTGAAGGGCCAGCCTGTACACCAGCCGGTGACTTCTCCCACCAGCAGCTTCTCCACGATGGACGTCCAGCGTTCTCCAGCCTCCAGCACCTAGACTGCAGCTCTGCACAAGAAGTTTGGCCATAGGAGATATGGTCGTGCCCAACTGAGCCTGGTTTCTCTGTAGGTTTTTTTTTCTTCACTTTCGCCAATTGGTGAAGTTCATTCCTCGCCGCTGTCGCCACTGGCTTGCATGGTTCGGGACCTGTGGAGCTGCGCATCGATGGATTTACTCTTCAGTGTTTGGACTTTCAAATTAAACCACACTGAACTGAACTAAACTAAACTTAAACTCTGAAAACTGGACTGACACTGTTTTAATTTACTATAATCTTCTATGTTAAGCTGCTTTGACACAATCTACACTGTAAAAGCGCTATAGAAATAAAGATGAATTGAATTGAATATCCCATTTTATTTTGACCATTCATTCAGAACGGACCTTCAGGTCACTCGGAAGGCAGTGAAATTATAAATTTGTGTCACTTTCTCTTCGCTCCGCAGCCTCGATTTCGCTTTTAAAATGCCGGTCGCGTGAAATCAGTCTATTGTATTATTTATTTATTTTACTGTAGTTGTTGTATTACCATATCAACTATAGAACTGTCACAACAGATTAATTTAAGTACTTTAATATAGCATGGTCCAAAAACACAACAGCATTTACTATAAATGACTATAGTATTTTTTCATGTGAGTGGTTCTTTGTAGACAGTCAAGATATGTCTGCTCTTTTCCTTGCTGTTTATCTTAAAAAAAAAAACTTGACCATACTAATAAATCATCATAAAAATAGTTATATAATAATGTTCTTTAGGTTAAAAAATTAGTTGTTATTTTAGGTTTTAATAAGATAAATACTTGAATTTGCCGTTAAAGGTGCACAGTTTATTGGCTTGAACAATATTAAGCTTCTATTTCATTTTGTCATCACTGGCTGGGGCGTTTTGTCATTTTGACAGATCTGTTGAAGCAGAAAACTGTGAAGATGGAATTATCTCACAGAGCTGTCATCGCAACTGAACCGCAGCTGGGGCAGACACAACGTAACCTCAAAACAGATCTGATCTAATCACATACGCTCACATTTACACTATGGCTACCTCTAACAATCGTAAACACAACTGACCCCTGAGCTGTTGATGTAGTCATTATTTTGGCACACACTTTTCGTTCTGAAGAACTCCCTTTAATTGCAAGGTCAGTTCCTCTGTAGGAGCCTAGAAGTGTTGTTTGCTAGTAGAAATGGGTGGGATGAATTTTAAACATATTTTAGGCTGGGCAACGAGCCAAGTTTTGAAGTTTGTCCAACAACGCACAAGGGGGGCCAAGCATATGCTCCTCTTTTAAAATAATAAAAACCCATACTTTGCATAAAGTCTTCTCTGGACGCCAAACATCCTGTTAAGTTCCTTGTCTTTAAAAACAAGCTAGAACCTTAGAAGTCCTTAGACAATAAATATGCAGTCACTTTAATTTGAAATCCTACCACAAAAGTGTAAAAAAAAACAAAGCAAATGAGTGCATTTACATTGCTAATGTGTTTACACGGCTCAACCCGCTAATCTGCATTTACGTGAGACGATATTAAATAAATAAACAAGCAAAAGGGTCATCCGTCTTCTCATGGATCATGAATATGTAATTTAATCAATTTTAGTATCCAGGTCAAAGCATCTCCCTCTGTAGGTCTTGAAACAATAGGTTAAAGGTCAAAAAGATTCAGGAGAAGATAATTAATCTTAGCCTTATTTTCTTGATGTGTTGAAAGGCTCTCAAATTAACTAAAATTAACTGACCTCTCACGTTCTCAAAATCAGGCAGTTTGTGTTATTTGATTGATTTAAATAAGATTATTTTTTTTCATGCACGATTTAGCTCACCACATTTTGAGCTCTTATAATAATTTTAAATCAGTATATCTACTGGAGTTTTCCTTTTAGCACACTCTTTGATTTAGTTTGTTGCTGTAAGAAAGATGATGCATTATTTTGTCTCCAGAAAAGCGGTGTAGTGAAGTTCTCATGGCCAAGAACACATCCGAGATGCTGCAACAATTAGCAGCATATGGCTTTGACTTTCATTCTAAAATTAATGGGCCATGTAATTTAGATGGTGTTTTGTAACTTGTTATTGTTTCTATAACGCTGGCATGTTTTTGCCAATGCAAAATACCAGAAAAGTATTAAACCTGACGTGAATGAATGCATAGTTTTGCCGTATCTTTCATAGGCAATCAATTATTTAACTGTTCTGTTCCTACTGTGCAAGTTGTTTTTTAGTAGTGGTAACTGTTGTCATATCAGCACAAGTGAAAATATCGGTGCCTTGAAGCTTTGTAAATATAAAAGTGCAACCACAGCTATATAAGGAGACAGAATTGGGACAAACATAATGATTTCTCTGAGGTGATATCAAGCAGAAGACAGAAAAGATCCTCTTGCGCAATCATCTTATTGTTTCCTTTATTACAGTGCAGATACAGTGTCACCTGCTTCCCTCACTTGGGCCATCAAATCAATTAAACACCAAATTGAACTAAACCGAAATAATAGCCTTTATTCATAACTCTATACTCTAGGCCACTATTAGCTTACTTAATAATAATTTTCAGTAACACTTTATTTGAAGGGGAATTCTTAAGACTGTCATTAAAACCTTTATGATCACGACATTATGAATATGTTGAGATTGTATGCATGCTTATGACATTAATTGTCATTAACATTTCAAATGCAAAATATTGTTTGTGATGTCTTTGTCTTGACCACGTGACATTCTGTCATAAATCTGTCATAAACATGATTGCTCTGAAGCCATTATAATTGTTATGAAGTTTATACCAGCAGCATTGATATTTGTCTTGACCTCAACTACAGTGCTACAAATTGAATTTGCTTTTAAACTGTCATTAAATATTAATGGCAATATTATAAAATTATTTGACAGCGTATTGACACTGTTACGAGTGCTTACACGGAGATAGTTCAAAATGCAGGCTTTATTAAGCAAAGGGATGGTCAGACAGGCAGGGTCAACACGAACAACAGTAACATGAGGGTCATCCAAAAATAAAATCCAGAAAGACAGGCAATGGTCAGGGCAGGCAGAAAACACTTAAAAAATCCCAAAACACGGATAAATACCAAAAGCCAGGAGACCACTGAGCACTGCGCGCACACACACACACACACTAACAGTGATACAAGACTGAGAAAAGATGTGTTGAAGGTGAGGTGTGTATATATACTCCTGGTATATCAGTCCTCATGAGCTTCAGCTGTGTATTTGTTATCAGTGGTGAACTGGAACTGGTGTGTGTGAAGGGCATGATGGAATGTAGTCCGGTTCAGTGGTAGATGTGATGTGCGGAGTGCCCTCTATTGTGTCTGGTGGGAACTCAACTTAGTGACTGTGACGGACACTTTTAAAGGTAAATTTGAATGAATATTCAATTCAGTTTGTTGCACTGCAAAAAAGTGATCATGAAAATGTTCATGACAATTATAATTGCCTCGTGACAATCATTTATATGACAGATTTATGACAAGTTATGTTGTCTTGATAAGGTTATGATGTGTTTGTTTATGTCATTACAAATACATCTCAAATTATATAACTAATCATAAGATCTCATTCATATTCATAATATGTAATGTCATGATTATTAGGATTTCATCACAGTTTTATGAACTTCCATTTCAAATAAAGTGTTACCTAATTTTCTTATCTCATAAGATGTAAAATTGAAATATTTTCTTAGTTGGACACATTGGCTGTGTTCAAAATTGTATACTACTCTAGTAGGTACTACTTTAGAATTTACTACACGATTGCTAAAAAAGTATGTTCTATATCAGGGGTGCCCAAACTTTTTCGGCTAATTGGCCGAAGGTAAATATAGTTGCCATGGGTAATTTCCTGATTTATTTAATAATATTTAAAAATAACTAGAATACATTGCTTTATATTAACTAATAGACCATATATATTTTTTTACTTTTTATAATGAACTTATTACAGTAAAAACAAAAATAATCTAATTTATAACAGAATGCAGTTACACTAGGTTTTTGCCCTGATTTGCTTACCGATGTCTTCTGCATAGTCCTCTATCGGTCGAGTGACATTATTTACATTTTAAAAAATCAGATTTATTTACAACATTTAACTAAAACATTTCATTTCAGTTTGCTTTTTTGTAGCTCAGCAATAAAACAAACCAAAAAAGGTTACGTCAAAATTAGAAATGACGATCTCTTTTAAAGGCATTTGCCCCAACCGTCTCCATCATTGTCACTCTCCTCTCAGATGGGATGGTGGGCCAAATCAAAGGTTACAATGGGCCAACTTTGGCCCGTGGGTACTACTTTGGGCATTTCTGTTCTATATAGTAAGAATGTCTGCCATTTGTCATTTTCACATGACTTACCTGCATCGATTGCGTTGCTTCACTCCCATTCGTGAATTCTCTCATGTGGCATCATGGGATAGCGTAGTATCCATTGTATATGCACTACATAATCTCGCCGGAAGTAGTAGGTACTCCAGGTACTTCTCACCTACTGTTTTTCGAATACTATGAATTTGGTTATAGTAGGAAAGTATATGATTTCGGAAGCAGCCATTGATTGGTGGGTTGCAGATGTGATCTGACATGCTACTGTATGTTATGACCTTATCTTATGTTAAGTTTGAATCGTATTTGCATTCTAAGCCCACACATTGTCTGGTCTTGTGTCTAATTGTACTTGTCTATAAGGTCAAATGAAACCTTAAAAGTAACTTATGCAGTTTTCTTCATTACAAATCTGCTTTAGATTCAAAGAGGAACCTCCTGATAAATCTTATTTCAGATTTTGATGAGTCTCAGAAAACAGATGTGGCTATACAACTTGGAAAGCCATAATTTGAACAGGTGGCTAATATTTGGAGTCTTTACACCGTTATCATTGGTTTTCACAGCTTTCCTCCATTCTCATTTTTCTTCTGCCTTGTGTATCAGCCATAACTCCTCTAAAATATTAAGGTAAGGCTGCAGTAGGTGAAAATATTATCTTCCATCTCCATTCTCCTTCTCTCTAGGTCTGCGTTTGTGTGATAATCTTAATCTCAAATATATTTTCTTCTTTGTCACAAGCAGCTTTTTTGGCTTTTTTTAAAAGACCCTCCCCTTTTTCTTTCTTTTTTTTGGAAAAAAGCCTCATTTTACAACTCCCCTAGATTTAATCAGTCGGGTTTACCATTTTTTAATCCACTCAGTCAATCTTTGGGTCTGACAGGATGACTTTTAGCTTAATTTAGCATAGATCACTGAGTCGGATTAGACCGTTAGCATCTTGCTTAAAATGTTACCAAAGAGTTTCAATAATTTTCCTATTTAAAATTTGACTCTTCTGTAATTACATCATTCACTAAGGCTGACAGAAAATGAAAGGTTGCTATTTTCTATCTCGATATAGCTAGGAACTATACTCTCATTCCTGCAGATTATTCACAAAGATTGAATGAATTTTGCCATCTTACAGGGCCACATAATTGAGCTATACTTAGTATTTATAGTAGTTATGCTAGTATACACAACAACAAAAACATGTTATAAAAACTATGCTGATCATAATGACAATTTGCTCTGGTTCTATTTGCATCACACCCAAGCAGGGTTCAAACTGACATCTTGGGTATGGAGACAGGTATACTAACAAGACTGCTAGTCTCTAGCTCAGAGATTCTCAGCCTTTTGGAACTAAAGGCCCCTCATTACATTCTTCAAGCATTTGCATACTATCTGCCCTAGTATTTAGGGTGTATATTATATGATTTGGGGATCTAGCCAAATCAATCAAAGGGACACCTGCGCTTGCTTTTACAAAGAAGTGAAATTCATGATTCAATGCTGGACTGCGCAAGCCTCAGGTCATCTTCCACCTGGAGCCGATTTTGTACTGTGTTTTCAAATCCGTCAATTTTGAAAACCCAGCCTTGCACAGATAAGTTGGGGTGAATTGAAGAAGCTAATTTTACTCATTAACGTCACTTGCCATTGTCAGAATGGAGCCGTTTGAAAGGATGATGTCACTAATAAGCTGTGCGAAATTATCTCCAAACATGACCTGACAGATATGTTATGCAGCAGGAACGATTTGTGCCTCGGCAATTGTGTGAGGTTTTCTTACTTTAGCAACACGTTTGGAGACTGGTAGGACGCTTCTAGGTACCTGTTGGGCACTGATGTTTGCTGAGGGTGCGTTTCTGCTCTTCAAGGCCAGATCATTTTTATTTTAAAAAATCGAATGGTTTGTCTTTGAGTGTTGAGTTTCTAAATGGCACTTCAGCTTGCATGGCTTGACATAGCTAATGTCGTACTTTCGTGTTGTACACTTCTTAAGTATAGAAGTTGATGATGAATCGCTGTCACAGCTCCGTGTAATAACCTTATCCATGAATTCACTTCCCAAAATCTGTTCTGTTTCAAATCACTGACGTTCTGAAACGTGTCTGCACCAACAGCTGAATAAAAGGCAGGTTAATAAGCTCTGCCTCCCCTCACTGACAAGAAAACACAGGGCAAGAGGAAGGTGTTTTTTCTTTATTTTCCTCTTCCAAGCAGCACAGGTTTTCTTTCAAGCGGAGTGTGGATTTTCCCTTCATATTGTACCTGAAATGTGAAATGCGGTAAAATACATTCAGTACCCAAATAATGTCTTGTCTCTGTTTTTCATGAAAACAATTGGTGCCCCCCTTCCGATTTGTCCCACCCACTGTTGAGAACAACTGCTCTAGCTTGTGTCAGTTACTTGGGTCCCTCTTCAGAACAGACTAGTATCACCCCTATAAACATCAGTCCAATCTAGATCATGACATGCAATGTAGTCACATATTAATTACACATCTTTCACTAGTTGGCCTCTGCTACACCTGCAGACTGACTGTGGGTTTTTAAGGAATATGGCATATTTGGCTTTTTTTAAAACCCTTAAATGCCCTCAACTACACTGCACATTGGGTTATGACACTTCTCTCAATCAAGGGCACCAAAAATGTTGTTATTCATTGACAAAGAAATTAAGCATATGCACCTTCTTAAAACTACATCGCCATCACAGTGGCTTTGACATTTTTGACAGAGAGATTAAAAAAAAAAACTTCTTCTGTGGATTGACGAACAAAGAAGCCCATATCATTGCTATTCTGAAAGGAGGCTGAATCACATTCCTCATTCTTTTCTGTGTGGCACTGTGAGTTATGTTATGTGAAAATATACTTAAAAAGAAATGGGACGTCAAAGTCACTTCAATTCTTCGCTGAATGGAGCATTTATTTAAGGAATTTTGTATGAAGCAGTTCCAGTCAGAAGTAATGAAAAACTTTTATTTATTTATTTTTTTACAAATGACATGCAGTCTCATAAAACATGTCATGCTGAGTAAAAGCACGAAAAAAAATGTTGCCCTGAATCAGTGCATATTGTCACTGTTATGAAGTGTTTATCTATAAACTAAGAGAAAAATGCATTTTCCTTATGCAACCCTCTGAAAATGTGTATGTTTTAATTTTGATATATGTTCAATGTCCATTTGCATAACAATTTGAATTTAGATGTGGAAGTGTGATCTGAAATATTTCAGAGATTAACCATTGAGTTTTATGTTTCACATTCAGCCAATCAGAGGAGGGGAAGCTTATACAGTCTTAGAATAAAGGAACAAAAAATGTCACTTTTTAATAGTCGCTTGTATTTTTAGGTACTAATGTGTTCACTTTATACACTAATATGCACATATGTGTACCCTTTGAAAAGGCTCTGGCCAAACAAATGAGAGGTAGATCTGTAGTCTGGAGAGTGGTGGATGATGTTGGTGGCCTTGAGCAAGATAAATGTCCATCATGGTAAAGATGCAGGTCCATGTAGCTCAGACATTATTGTGTTCAGTTTTCTATGTAGAGTACCCGTCCCATTACCAAGGTACATTTGGACTTGATATGGACTGGACTCAAGTGACTATGTTAGCCTCAAGATAAGAGAGAGACAGACAGACATAGAAACAATTGTTCTTGCCATGTAATTTTGGTAAGCGTTCTCTGTGTTCTGTCAGTTTGTCCTACCCTGTCAGTTTTCTACCTCCCATTCAAAAAGTAGGTAGCACATTTTGATGATGAATTACGCTGTCTATAAGATTGTGCTTCCAGTGTAAATTCTGATGTGGAGTAGTGTGATATGAGGCTGTAATATCGCTCTATCCCCAAGCTCAGAAACATTCAAATGCAGTGTTGGTAGCATAATCTTTTTGGGTAGGATAGAATGTGTCAGGACACCCGGTTCTGGTTGCACTAATAATACAGGCCAACAATCCAGCAGTGGTTCTTAAAGTGTATTCAAGCTTCCACTAGTCGTACACAGAGGAATAACTGAATTTTTTTTTAAATGTTAAAAACACATTTGGCAGTGCGGTGGCTCAGTAGTTAGCACTACAGCAAGAAGGTCGCTGGTTCGAGCTCCGGCTGGGTCAGTTGGCGTTTCTTTGTGGAGTTTGCATGTTCTCCCCTTGTTCGCGTGGGTTTCCTCCAGTTGCTCCGATTTCCCCCACAGTCCAAAGACATGCACTATAGGTGAATTGAATAAGCTAAATTGGCCATAGTGTATGTGTGTGAATGCGAGAGTGTATAGGTGTTTCCTAGTACTGGGTTGCGGCTGGAAGGACATCCGCTGCGTAAAACATATGCTGGATAAGTTGGCGGTTCATTCCACTGTGGCGACCCCTGATAAATAAAGGGACTAAGCCGAAGGAAAATTAATGAATGAATGAATAAATAAAAACACATTTAACCCTTTGATATGTATGATCACAACGGTGTGATCAGCAGCTGGTCTCTGGAGCACATGAGAACACAGGAAAGCTATTTCATTCACATCAACATATATGATGTCAGAATTTTATCTTTAATAAAGATGATACTGAGCGTCACGGTGGCGCAGTGGGTAGCACGATCGCCTCACAGCAAGAAGGTTGCTGGTTCGAGCCTCGGCTGGGTCAGTTGGCATTTTTGTGTGGAGTTTGCATGTTCTCCCATGTTCGCGTGGGTTTCCTCTGAGTGCTCCGGTTTCCCCCACAAGTCCAAAGACATGCGGTATAGGGGAATTGGGTAGGCTAAATTGTCCATAGTGTATGTGTGTGAGTGAGTGTGTATGGATGTTTCCCAGTGATGGGTTGCAGCTGGAAGGACATCTGCTGCATAAAACATATGCTGGATAAGTTGGCGGTTCATTCTGCTGTGGCGACCCCTGATTAATAAAGGGACTAAGCCGAAAAGAAAATGAATGAATGAATGAAAGATGATACCAATGTATTTTTCAATCAGTGAACCTGTTATGTTACCAAATAGCAAAAACAGCATTACTTGGTTGATGAATAGTACTGTCTACTGTACAGCAGTGTGAATACAACAGCTCAAACTTGAAGCCAAAATCACTGATTTGCACTCTGCTTAAGTGCTGAATCACAGGGGGTTACTTACAGTTTTAGCAGAATTATTTGTTCTCCTTTGTGCAGTGGCCACTATCACCAGGGAGAATAATAATTTTACTTGACCGCCTAGTTCACCTATGTCTAGAAACGGTACTGTAAATACAGCAATCCGAGTTCGATTCCCATTTCATGGTCCTTTACCAAACCCACTCCCTTTTTACCGGTCATCTCTCCATTGTCCTATCATCAATAGATCTATATTATATCTATAATAAAGGTTTCAAATGTTTATAAATGCCTAAAATTCATAAAGTATAATAAAGCCCAAAACAATCTTTAATCAGTTAACAAAGATATTTGCGATCTCCAAAATCATTTTCTTTTTAATTAAATATCCTAAGTTCAGAAACATTTGTCAAGACATTACTGCATATGAAGAGTTCAGAACCAAAAGTGCCATCTGGAGTTTTCTTCTACAATGAGCATTTTTCTCAGCCTCTTATGTTTATATTCAGTTATTTCATGTTAAAGACAATGAAAGTAATGTATTCTTTGCCATAAAAGCAAAATGACTGAACCTAGACAAAAGAGCCTGAAAGAAATGCTCACTTTAGAAGAAATTTTTAGATGAAACTTAGAGTTTTTTGCATCTGAAATCTTTATATATTGCGATCCAATTAAAATGAATGGTCAATCCTCAGCCACAGAGTGAAGAGTCAGCACAACCTTTTGAAAAAATCAACAGCAGTGGATTTTATTTTCTATTAAAGATACTAGCTTTGACAGAAAATGGAAGTTGAACTGAGTGAGTATATCCTAAAATAACAAACAAAAGCAGCTAAGATTTGGAGGGACTAACTTTCCTGAATCCAAAAGTAAAGATGAAAACAGAAACTTCCCTGAGCTTCTTCTCTTAACAATAACTCGTAGGGGGGAAAAAAAGACTCGCTGTCAAGATTAACACTCAGAATATGTAACATGTAAACTAATGCACACAGTAATCAATACCACCAAGTTAACATTTTAATAAAGTGGCACAATACGTTTTAATTACCCACATAAGGATTCAATTTTAGGCAGTATTCACAAAATGCAATGTGAAATGGTTTCTAACTACAACATGCACAAGCAACCTACTCAAGAAAAACAAAACAAAAAAACTTTCAGTCTGGAACTGGAGAGAAGTGTTCCTCAGCACAGCAGCTTCTCATCTATTCAGTTTCAGTGCTCATAACCCGTGACAGCTGGGGATAATTAACCTGAGAGCAGGATAGTAAGGGAGAGTTTAACACAGCACAAGGTGCAATGCTTGCACTTGAAGTTAAGATTAAAAAAATTGCGCTGTAATACTTTAACACTCATATTAAATTTAACAAGTAACATGTCCATTGTGTCATAACTGTAACCACTACACAAAGTCTTTGCCAAACCTGTCACTGTTATGAAGGCAGGAAAATGCAAAAGGTGGCTTCCAGTGGGCTCTTGACCAAAGCCAGTTTGGGTTTTTAGGCTGGTAAGTTTGCGTTTTAATTTGAGCAAACTAGTTTTGGGGCTCAAAAAGGTGGGTTGTTTTAATCAGGTTTCATTGCCATGGTAAATTATGGTACATGGGTAATTTACCCCAGAGCAGGTTTTATTCTGGGTTAGGCCGGGCATACACTGTGTGACTTCTTTGTGATTTCAGCATGGTACCATTTAACACTGTATGGGATGATTGTATGCATTGTAAATGCAAAGCTCAGGATTCATGTGCTCACACTGTATAGTTTGATTTCTCAGCAGTGGTTGACTGCTCACATTGTGCGTATGAAATCAACACATAACACCCACTTCATCTTTTTTGTTTAATGGTGATTGGTAAACCAGCATATGGTGTATTTGGGAAGGAGTGTGGAGCTTGGTGGAATGCACAAAATTGAAAACGACAACAAATGACAGTTTTTTCCTTATCAGATCTGTATCTAACAAATATATGAATAGAATATCATACACTTTTAATTGTTCCTGTACATTCTGAAATATATTAATTAATATTGCACCAGTGCACCCCCATGAACCCTGAAGTGTGTCTGTTTGGTTTTCGCGCAGATGCAGTGAGGGTACAAACATTCATTCAACTCAATTGGTTCGTAGTTCTGATTCAACAGTGCCATTCCCTCAAGAAGGTGAAATTTCTGACATGTCAGAAAACCATTCGATTGGCGATCAGGAAAGTTTAACCGCTTCTCCGTTCCCACAACACAGCATGACAAAGAACGTATAAAAAAGCTGAATATGGCCTGATTCAAAGAAGAGTCACACGAGTCAGAATTCAGCTCAAAATTTAACCCAAAATTGCACAGAGTATGCCCGGTTTTAAAGAAGGAAAACTCGACCAATCAACTGTGAGAAAGGTTACATATATATATATATGTATATAAAATGCAATAAAGCCACTCCAAGTCCGTTAGTGTCGTTTAAAGCATTTTTGTGTCAAATTTGTCTCTTGTTGTTAATAATTTATTTATATTATAAAATTATAATTATTTATATGTATATTTGAAAATTATAAATGTTCAAGTAACATTAATAATGGCTTTCATTTCAAATGTACATTTAAATATTAACACATAACTGTGCTTTAATATATAAAGCTGTTAAAATGACTGTCCTTTGAGCTGTTTTTGAACCTGCATTGTGAAAATGATTAATTTTCATTGATATAACATTTAAGTTGCCTTCTCAAACTATTGCTGCATCAACAAAGTTTATTTTTGTCTACTAGATGTGTTTAAAGTCATTATATTTCTGATAACGAATTGAAGTGAAATGCACTGACTCTCTCATGAGAAATGAATCAAACTGATTCATGTTGTGTGGTGGGTTGTTTGCTGCCCATATCATACTTTCAGCTGTATATGGTCCAAATTTAATAACAAACTATGAGATAAACCCAGAGTTGACAGAGAGCATTTAAATCAAGTGTTAGTGAAACCACTTAACCAGGTCTTAAAGGTTGGACATGTTAGGCTTTGTCAACCCAAAACTTACTCTACAATACAGAGCTTGTTCAATTTGTTTCATGCAACATGCCTCAGATGTCTAAATTGAAACCAGAAAAAAAACAAAAAACAGTCCAGTAGGGGTGGAGCAGAGGCGAGACTTGGATTGGATAAGGGCTCTGGGTCTGGTAGGTGCACTATTTGAAGGAGCAGCCATTTTTTAGTGGTGTCCAAAACTATAGTGAATGTTCTAAAGTGCACTCCAATAACAGGTGTACAAGCCATGTGCACTAAATAGCTAGAAAATACCTAAAACTGCACCATGAGTTTGCTCGCCATTTGAATTTCTGCCAAAAAGTTTAAAATCTAATCTGCCTGAGGGATTTATCAAAAAGCAAATCACAGAGAAAACAGCTTCCCTTCTAGTGCACTGAGTGCTTGAATTCCTCATTTATTTTCATTCACTCCTTTAAGTTAACTATATTAGTGAACTGACACAGGGAATAGTGAATGAGAGTATAGGGGCAATTTCAGATACAGCATGGGTCTGGATCACACAGGAACAGGCAAAGAAACAGGTTCTAAAATGGAGTGATCTGTAGAGCAGTGGGAAGCCCAGACACACAAAGGCAACCTCCATGATGGGTAGTTGACAGATGGTGGCCATTTTTGAAAGCATTTCTGTATTGGTGAAAAACCTGACGTGCAGATCTAGAGTGTCTGCCATCTTGGATACTGGCAGCCATCTTGAACAAAGAACTTGGATTGGCAGTCATCTTAAGAGACTCCAGATCGTTGACATCCACATCAGTGCTCTGACAAATTTATATCTGTATTAAGTTCCATGAATGTATTCACCTAAACATAGATTGGAGCATGTTGATTGTCTGCTGTGGTAGATGCTAGGCACTAATTATTCTCTGCAAAAGAGAGTAGCTAATCAGAGCGCATGTTATTCTGATTAAAAAAAAAAAACGAATTATTTTTTTTTTACTATTCCATTGACTAAATTATTCCCAACCTAGAAGTTTAAGAGAAAAAAAATCACCAACACTTTACACCAACAGATTCTCATTGAAAGCAAGGAATTTTATAGTTCATCAATATAATGGGACCTAGTGGTTTCTTAACAGTAACACTGTATGTGCTTGACCAGGAAGTGAGAACAAGCAGAATTGAACAAGCTTATTAATACCAAAAAGTTTTGATTTGAAGGAATGGATTGAAATATGGCAATAATAAACATTGAAAATTCTAGGTGTCTTAAAGACCCACCTTAATCAATGTACTTAACATTACTACTACTGATACTTCATAATAGCAGAGTAAACATTTACAAGAGTGTAAATGCAAGAGAAAATAGTTTATTTATTATTATTATTATTATTATTATTAATATTATTATTGTAGCTGCGTTAAGTTCTCTGTTTGAATGTCATTGAGGTTGTTAACTCCTGGCTGAATCTTCTTAACACCCTGGCTGACTGTGTGTTTGAATGTCTCACATGAAGAGCTAAGGAGATTAAAACTGTACTTTGAGGGCTTATAGAAGCATCTGAGCCATTTCAGGGAGTCAACCCTTTAACACCAAAAGCATATCCCACCATTTGATCTTAAAAGAGCTACCAAGACCCTATCTACTTCTTGGTCAAACTCCTTCATCGTGTAATCACTCAATAGAACGGTGGGGCAGTTCTTGAATCATTATCCTGGGAGACATTTGTTAAGGCCAGTGGTAACAAATATTCTCTCTATATCTGAGCCTTGTGCCTGTGAGGTTACTTAAAATGTGTATACAGACTTATTTAGTTGACAAGGGAAAGTGACCTGTACATGATAAAATCTTTAAACAAAAGACAGAAAAAACTTGCATGTAGTGTGACTATCAGGGTTCAGGGTACTAGATTTTATTGTGATTTCAAATGAATTGTAACTCTGTTAGGTGTATTGACCTGGCTGAGGACATTTGATAGGGTCATTCAATAGCATCACTGTCCCAAACTAAGCCAAAAGGTGTGACAGAGCCTCAGGCGTATCTTTTTGATTGAATCACATGCTTGGCCTTTACAGACGTAAACATTGATTTGGATGTCTGTCACTCCACATATCTAGTTCTGAGTGAGGTCTACAAAAGTGTTTTGAGATTGCATTCAGTGTCTGTGATTTTTAACAACAACAAAACACATAATTTTTATTAAAGGAATGTCTAGGCTCTGCCACTTGACGTAACATTTCAGATTATTATTTTTACTCAAGTGTTACATTTTCAGTTTAGTTCTTTTTTTATTTTAATTTTTTTTATTAAATATGTGACAATAGAGCGAAATCGCTGGCTTTCTTTTCTTGATATGGTTAGATTCAGGTGATTTTGTCATTAAGTTGGTTTTCCACCTTATGTAGTCATATATATATATAGAGAGAGAGAGAGAAACCGTCATGGTAAAAATTATACTCATCATATTGTTCATCACTCTCTCCCTTACAAAATAAGCTCCAGTGATCAAAGTCTTATTACTTATGACCAAACACTTTACTGCTCCTAATACATAGCGGTTGTGACTCCATAAGGTAAGTGTACTGCAGGTAAGTACAAATGAGGGTAAGCAATTGGTATGGTGTAATAGTGTAAACCCCAAATGGGTATGTGTGGAATGGTGTAAGTTCAATTCAATTCATGTTTATTTATATAGCGCTTTTCACAATATACATTGTGTCAAAGCAGCTTAACATAGTTCTAGTAAAGTCCAGATTTGGTGACTGAGTTCAGTGTGGGGGTCTAGGGATAAACTACAGGCTGGCTCAACATGTCATATGTGTAAATCTGCCTAGGTTTTCGTTTTCTAGCTGACCTCCTCAAACCAGTCTTTTCTTCTTTCCTCAGACACAGCTTACAATGTCTGTATTTGTTCTGACTGCATGTACTGCCACAAGGGAAGTAGTTGTCCTTCTATTTGTGGGATTCTCACTTGTTTTTTGTACCCCACTGTTCTGAATCCGTCCTGAACTTTGGCCATCCTTAGCATAACATGAATGTTTTCTCTTATAAGTGCTTGTTCTTGTGGGGTTGGTGACTTCCTGATGCTGGCTGGTTGACTCCTAGATCGCCAAGATTTCTGACCAGTACATAGTCTCCTGCTTTCAGTACACTCCCTCTCACCTTCCAGTAATACTACACTTTTCCCCTCGTGCTTGACTGTCGACTGTGGCTCTCCGCAATCTTGTATATCTCACTCATTCTGTGTGCCAACTGTTTTACATACCCCTTAGGTGTTGTTTCATCACTTAGATCTACCACAGTGGTTTCCTATTTTGGTCCTTGGGACCCCCCACCCTACACATTTTGTATGTCTCTCTTATTTGACACTCAAGGATCAGTTGATGGATCTCTCTGTTAATGAGCTGATGATCTGAATCATGTCTTTTAAGTAAGGAAGGCATACAAAAATTGCAGGGTGGGGTGGTGATGGGGGTCCTGTGCACTGAAATTGGGAATTACTGCTCTACCAGACCAAGGGATCGGATCCACTGGGAGATAGGGATGCCGTCCATATAGCAGGTAAAAGGGAGAGTAGATTCATGTTGGGTACGGTTGTATGCATATACAACTTGAAGTAGTATTGCTATCTCTCATTTTCCCTGTCTGTCAACATCATCAGCACTTGCAAGAGGGTATAGTTGAACCTTGTGGACCCCCCACGGCTCAGCTTCAGGTGGAGGTAATCTACAGACACCAGTTCCACGGCTTTATCAAACATGTTTGTTTTAATACAACCCATAGGAGCTTGGATATGTGCTGTGGGTTTCTTCTACTTTATACAGGGACATTTCCTGATCATGTACTCTTCTATTTCAGCCTTCATATATGGCCAGTAGAATCTGTCCCTTGCCATGCTGAGTACTCTCTCTGTCCCCACATGTCCCATTCTGTCATGGAGATATTCGTTATATTAGTTCATTATATTATATATATATATATATATATATATAACTTATATTTGTTTGACAGAACTACTTGTTTACTCTCCATTTTCTTTTGGTAGATAAGTCCCCCTTCAACATGCAGTTTGCTACACTCGTACTTGATCCTTCTGCTGGTTTCTGTCACTGTTGGGGTGACACCATCAACTTTCCACTGCCTTACTTGTGAAATCATTGGGTTCTCTTTCTGGGCTATCACTAGCTCTTCAATGCCAATTCCATGCCTTCTGTATATTCTGAAGGGAGTGGATTTTCTGATGGATGTCTGCTGCAGGATGGAGTAGCACATATTATTTCTTATGTCTTTATAATTATAAATAAAGCTGAATATTTAAGGGCCTAGATTATATGATGACTTTAATGTCATCCCTCTTCAGAGTAAAACTTTAATGATACGTGTGTCATTTTTTTTTTATGCCAAGTTATTTGTTTCCTCAGGATCTTGAGGCCTATTCAAAAGGTCACAGAGACCTTTCATGTGGAACCGGACTCTTGACGGATTGGAAACAACTGTTTCCTTAGTTATTTGCAATTTTATGTATTCTTTTAAATTGATTTATTTTTATGCAAGATATACTTTCTGTCTATTATCAAGCTGACAGTTTGGATGTTATTGTACCTGTTTTAAACCAGTTTTGTTAAGACGGATGAGAGTACAAGAAACAGCCTTGAGTATAGAACAGATTGTACTTTAAGCATGTTCTATTCTTCTGTAGATCATTTTTACAGGTCTGAGGTCAGCTCTGAATAGCCTGCTGGCTGACTCTTGTCTCTATCCTATCTTGGAAGAATATATGACCCCACCTCTTTGGAAATTGTCTATCTGTGTTTTAACCAATCAGTTTAAAATGCCCATACGTATGATGTAGTTAGTGACACACATTAGAGTATAATTGTTGTTGATTTGAGATTGTAAGCAGAGCAGCCTACAAACTCTTTGCAAGTTTTAAAGCTGGCTTCTGCTGATGAAACTGCAAGCTATCTTCAGTAAACCTCTTTTTATTAAATATCTGACTCTTGCTCTTCTTCATCTGACATACTGGACTCCAACAATTCTGACTTGATAGCTTCAATATCCAAGGGAAGATCTGACAGAGTGTCAGCTTCGATGTTAACTCATCCTGGCCGATATTTGGTGTCAAACAGGAAGTCAGACAGTTCTCCAACCCAGTGATGCCCCACCTCATTCAGCTTAGCCATGCTCATCACTTACATCCGCAGTTATTGTCAGTGTACGCTGTAAAGTGCTGGGCATAAAACAGGTTTTCTCTTAATTTTTCACAGACTGCTCACTTCAAGTCCAGGAACTCGAGCTTGCTGATGTGCAAACATTAATTTCTCTTAGTCTTTGGACCCTGGACTGTTTGCTGAGCAGAAGTTTCAGGTTGTCTGCAGAGGACTCCAGAGTTCTGCAGAGTATGCTCTCTAGACTGGAATATTGTCCTGAAGGGAAATTCGGGATGCATCCTTTGTCATCATCTCAGATACTGTCTTTAGTATCTGTCTACATACATTGTTATATGTAATGTCTGACAAGTGATCCTCAATCTGGCCTCCATGTATCTTGAACTTGTGGGCATGGATATATGGTGGACCTACCATTGAAAATATATTACTGTGAGCTACCCACTGAGGTCGTTCAGTGTGGTGTGGAGGTGCATTTTCATTACTGTGTTGTACTATTTATTCAGTCAATGTCACATTTTGACCAAATCTCCTGTCAGGTTCTTCATACTCTTCCAGCAACTTGATCTTCAGTCTCAAGTAAAGATTCACTTGACATGAAAACATTGATAAACTCATACAAACCTTCACTGTCCCCTCCAGGTACAGTTTCATTAAACTTTTACCTTGTACAGGCCTAATGGCCTTGGCAATGTGGAACAGTTCATCGGCAGATAAAGCAATTCTATATTTTCAGATGTCCCATACTAAGCGATTCCTTATACGATCTGCCATGAAGTTGTGTCCATGAACCACTTTTTTATACCAGGATGAAGGCAGACGTCTGTTCAAACTTCTGTGTGCCTTGTTGTCACAATTGACGTAGTAGACACCAACGTGTAGATCCTGCCTCACCTGTTCCCATGGTCCAGGAATTATTGGATCAGCCTCCTCGTGTCACATGAAGCAGATTCCAGAATATCCCCCAAGAATCTGTTGCAGGCCCCACCTCCAAGACACCACAGACTACTGTTTACTGCAAAAACAGGAGAATGAATAAGCACACTGGAGAGTTGTCTGCTCCTTAAACGCTCCTAGCCGGCAGCTAGCTCTCTGCAACTCTCACATGGTCACTCACTGAAACTAAGCAGGTCTGCGCCTTGTCAATACCTGGATGGGAGACCACATGGGAAAGCTAGGTTGCTGCCGGAAGTGGTGTTAGTAAGGCCAGCAGGGGATGCTCAACCTGCGGCCTGTGTGGATCCTAACGACCCAGTATAGTTTCGGATGAGACGTTAAACCGAGGTCCTGACTCTCTGTGGTCATTAAAAATCACAGGATGTCCTTCAAAAAGAGTAGGGATTTAACCCCGGTATTCTGGCCAAATTTGCCCACTGGCCTCTGTCCATCATGGCCTCCTAATCATTCCCATATCATAATTGGCTTCATCACTCCACATCAGATGTGTGTGTGGTGTGCGGTCTGGCGCAATATAGTTGCCGTCGCGTCATCCAGGTGGATGCTGCACACTGATGGTGGATGATAAGATTCCCCCCAATGTGTAAAGCGCTTTGAGTGTCCATAGCGCTATATAAATGTAAGGAATTTTTATTAACAGCTCCTCTGATAATCTGATTAAGCACTGGCTAATAGCTTAACAATTCCATCTTGTGGTACAAAAGTAGCAGATTTGTTGTTTTGTGCTTAATTTTTTGGTGACCCATGTTAAAACATTGCTAATCTGATTGATCAAATTACTTTTATGGAAACAATCTTTATTAAGACATTAGTACAAGTTATATAAATGCCATCAAAACAAAAATATGTTTTGGGATATAGATGGAACATGATTGTTTAGACACAGTTTACTGATAAATGCCTCTGAGCGATTGCATCATGAAGCATGAGTGAAATCAGTCTTTTGCTTAAATCAGTACCTTCTTTCTAGCTTTGGAAGAATGTTCTGTAATTATTTGTTCATAGAGTGAAAGCCTGATGTTGAAACTCTCTGGCTAAGAGTACATTAATCTGTTCAGCAATGAAGTAGAAGAAATTGAGTATTTGCTAACTCACACTTCCGCTTATGAAGAACTATTGGAGGTTTTCACTAATGCAGTTGCCAAAATTAATTATGAGCTGGCCAACAGGGAAACAGGAATGCAAACTTGATCAGTTTGTATTTAAAGCCCTGTTCAAATTATATGGGTGTCAAAATTAATTGTTTCTTTGATGCACCACAATGCAGACGTAGACAATTCAATATCGGTTCAGTAATAGATCATAACCGGTTATTACGTATTGACATCATTTATCTCCTATGCGCTATGTCGCGGTAGAATACTATGGCAAAGGAGGCAAGGGTGAGTAAATAAAATGCTCCAACTACTTAAAAAGCAGATACTGCTTGTGAGTTTGCTGGACAGTCTTTCATTGAAGAAGATACAGCACACGAGCTGCTATTTCACTACTAGGGAGAAAATAAAAGCTGTAAAACTCCATCTCTGCCTCTCTCTCCCTCTCTTTTTTTCTCACTTTGGACTTTTGACCTGCTGGCGTGTTCGTGAGGTAACTTTTCCTCTCCTCTCGGCTGTTAAAGCGATACTTGTGGATCCAGACACGTGTGTCTGTAGTGCGAGTTTTCTCCACCGCGTCTATTACGGATTACCTGTGATAACCAATAATGTTTTAGAGTCAATCACAGCCTTTTTTGTTGAGCGGGTGAAGACAATGACCAATCGTAGGAGTGTAAGAACTCACTCGACAGCGCTTAAAAAGCAAGCGGGATAATATTTACATTAGTTTATTTGCTATAAATGTTCATGTTGTTAACTGTGCATGTATTTAGGTTTTGTTTAAAGCATTCAAAAAAAGTGTTTTCTTTGAGCAGGTAAAATTAAAGGTACAATTCATATACCTTACTGCTTGTATTAAAGGACAAAATTGTAATACAAATAATATATTAAAATATTTATAGATTTTAATAAAACATTTTTCTTGTGTTGTGAATAAAAAATCTAATTGTGGATAGAAAGCATTGTCAATGCACTGTGATATATGGAGCCAGATCAGTATAGAATATCCTCTAAAACAATATGTGTACGAATCGTGTCCTGCCAGGAAGGTCTCAAAAATACCGCAAACAAATTCAAAGGACTCCATGCTCATGTGAGCATTTTCAAATGCACATCCAGTGGTTCATAAATACATCTAACATACTTCATAAATGCATGAGGAAAGTAATCCAAGAACTTCATATATACATAATTGTGTAAACATTTTAAATGTATTTATGTAAGATGCATATGTGTGAGCATTTGGAAAATATTTTTACTTTATACTTTTGAATTGTGTTTTGAATTTATGAATTGGGGTTGTGAGTTTATGAATTGTGCTGTGCATTTATGAATTGGAGTTGTGGATTTATGAATTGTGCTGTACATTTATGAGTTGGAGTTGTGGATTTATGTTTTGGAAGATTCAATTCTCACATATTGTGTCATATAGTGCATGACAACTGATGCCAAGTTTGCAATGCTTCACAATGTTATCGCAAAAACTCTAACATGTTTCACCCCCTACACCAAGGTGGAATGGTAGGTGTCTATTGCTGGCACAGAATGATTCTACTTGTCTACTGTTTGCAATCAGAAAAACCTCACATATAGGGGAAACTGCCATCTGTGGAGAAACACTCAATAGACAATTACAGAAATATTTGTAATGTATGCAGCTTCTTGATGACATAATGTGAGTTGTAGACTGCATGCGATGTATGATCGCAAAGTTATGCGTAGTCTGGCATATCGATGCCCACAGCATGTCAACATTTTATCTAGGCAAAAAAACAAAAAAAATAGACAAAGTGACTGTCATAACTGACAATAAAAAACATGTAGTCTGAATGGGCATTAAGTAATTTTTTCTAATGTGCAACAAGTAATTTTTTCTAATGTGCAACCTCTACATTGGAACCTTTCTTTCTTTCCTGAGAAAGACCGCACTCATACTCAAAGAATCCATATCTACTTTAAGGATGTCTAGTTCAAGCATGCATGTTATCAGGACAGCACACGCATGATGAGCGCAGCATCTTACAGAGTGTAACAAATTACAAATGACAACAGAATTATCTAAATTCCTAATATGCAGGAATATCAGTGTAGCAGCTATAGTGGTCACTCAACAGAAATCCACATGAAAGGTCCCAATGACCTCTTAACCTGGCCTGGTAAACCTGAGAAAACAAAACTTGGCAAAAAAAAAAAGAGAACAATTGACACCTTAAATTAAAGTCTCTAGTTCATTCCAGAAGGCACAAACACATTAATGTTTTAACATATTACTCACTCACAAAGTTGAATTGTGCTGTATTCTGTTTGTTTTCATCTTGAAAGCATATGAGCCTCCTCGTTTCCTCAGATGTCTCTGTTACAGCTGGTGGATATTGTTGCAAGAAGCATGAAACTTTACTGTGTATTTACACAGTGCTCCTATTCATGGAAATAACCACAAGATAGCAACTTTTAACGTTATGCTAGATGTGCTGTAAAAACTAATTCCCTGCCACCAAACTTTTTTGACAGACTAGCCAATTCTGTCAAGTCATAGGGTAGTGTTATCAGAATTTAAAATATGTTGTGGAATATTTTGCAGATATTATAAGGGACTACCATTAGCAATATTTAGGGTTTTTTTGCATTACTTTGAAGATCATGACCGTAACACATGGTTATGAATGTAATAAATCAGATGCTTGTTTGCAGTAACAAACAAATCCTTATTTTTCTTTTACATTTGTTGATCTCCTTGCTTGCTTTTGCAGCCACACTGCAGCTGGTGTATTCAGAGAACTTTCTCATACCTCTTTGTTTGTAGTTTAGTTATGAAAAATCTTCATTTAAAGGGCAATATGGCACTTCCCCCTAACCGACACTGCCAAGCAAATGAGAATTTCAATGCCCCTACCCCTTCACGTGAACAGGAATGTGGAAGGGCGAAGGGTAGAATTGGATGGGTTTAATTTGTGCTCTTTGTAATCTGAGACATACTTACCTAAAGACCTCTATTATCCAATGACCAGCTAATCAGTTCTGCAGTATTGGTAGGAAAAACAATTTGAAAGGCTTAATGTTCATTAGTGTCCTTTGGCACTTGGGGAATATTGCCTGCATTTTAAGTGTTTCTTACAATAGCTGTTGCCTTAAATAATTTTAAAAAAGTATTTCATTATGCAGATCCATATTCAATATTCTTCGTAATAGCAGAGGATTAGTGAGACAAGGGTAGAATCTATTACCTTAGAGATTCAAGCAACAACATTGACCTGTATGACTCTGCAACAATATTCAGCAGTTCTCAGGTCAGTAGAGTATAAAATAGCATTGGCTACATATTTACCTTTCGAAGGGCTGTCTTGACATTAATTAAGATACTTTAGTCAGCGCTAACCTTTCCAGGCATCAGGCAATCAAGTCCTTTGAGGATTAGGGGTTCCTCATCATCAGAGAACTGAGAAACTCACAAGGATAAGGGGCAAAACACCTGCTTTATACAAAAAGTAAATAAATAAAACAAAGCCAATTGCTTTGACTTCAATGTTGATTCAATTCAGTTCAATGACTAAGTTTAGTTTTGTTCTCAACTGACAGTCTAATTAAAGTGTCTTAAGCTCATAAATGACATGGTTATTCATTCATTCATTTTCTTTTCGGCTTAGTCCCTTTATTAATCAGGGGTCACCAAAGCGGAATGAACCGCCAACTTATCCAGCATAAGTTTTACGCAGTGGATGCCCTTCCAGCTGCAACCTATCACTGGGAAATACCCATACCTCTCATTCACACACATACACTACGGACAATTTAGCTTACCCAATTCACCTATACAGCATGTCTTTGGACTTGTGGGGGAAACCGGAGCACTCGGAGGAAACCCACGCGAACACGGGGAGAACATGCAAACTCCACACAGAAATGCCAACTGACCCAGCCGCTACCCACTGCGCCACCGGGCCGCCCCTTACATGGTTATATTTATAGATAAACTTTACAGCAAAATTTGAATTTGCATAATATATTCTGCTATGTTGATATATCTAACTGCTATGTCCATTCATGCATTACTATATAGCTGCCTTAGAACAATCTGTATTGCAGAAAGAGCTATATAAATTAAGACAAATGTACTTTTTTATAGGGGTGTGATGGAATTTCAACCACGCCAACATATACTCCTTTTCCACTAAGTGCTGGTTTGAAGGCACAACCTAGTTCCAAATCAACTCTTATTCTATTGACAAGCGTTTATTAAGTAGCACCAAAACATTACTTAGCTACAAGTGAGAATCGCTTGCATAAGGGACTGAGGGCTTGGTTACCGTCGCCAATGAGATGAACAGAAGCTGTTTTAAATGCCATATTTGAAATAGCAGGGAAACATAATGCTGTTTTTTCTTTTTTTTATGCTCAAATTTAATTTTTCTGTGTATCCCTCTTATTTTTACAGATGAGAAACGAAAACAAAAAAGTCATGTATACAAATTTGAGATGAATGAAAATAGTCTAGGGCGACACAGTGGCTCAGTGATTAGCACTGTTGCATCACAGCAAGAAGGTCGCTGTTCGAGTCCCAGCAGGGCCAGTTGGCATTTTTGTGTGGAGTTTGCATGACCCCCCCTTGTGTTCGCATGGGTTTCCTCCAGGTGCTCCGGTTTCCCCCACAGTCCAAAGACATGCGCTATAGGTGAATTGAATAAACTAAATTGGCCGTAGTGTATGAATGTATGGGTGTTTCCCAGTACTGGGTTGCAGCTGTAAGGGCATCCACTGTTTAAAAACATATGTTGGATAAGTTCATTCCGCTGTGGCGACCCCTGATGAATAAAGGGACTAAGCCAAATGAATGAATGAATGAAAATAGTCTTATCTGTTGTCCGGATGGCAGCACAGTGACGCAGTAGGTAGCACAATCGCCTCACAGCAAGAAGGTCGCTGGTTCGAGCCCCGGCTGGGTCAGTTGGCATTTCTGTGTGGAGTTTGCATGTTCTCCCCGTGTTCATGTGGGTTTCCTCCGGGTGCTTCGGTTTCCCCCACAAGTCTAAAAACGTGTGGTATAGGTGAATTGGGTAGGCTAAATTGTCCGTAGTGTATGTGTGTGAATGAGTGTGTATGGATGTTTCCCAGTAATGGGTTGCAGCTGGAAGGGCATCCGCTGCGTAAAACTTATGCTGGATAAGTTGGTGGTTGGTTCATTCCGCTGTGGCAACCCCAGATTAATAAAGGGACTAAGCTGAAAAGAAAATGAATGAATGAATGTTCTCCGGATTTAGAAAGGTCTTTGTCTTTTTTCCCAAATGTCCAAAAAAAATAAATAAATCATAGTATTCTTTAAAATAACAAACACCAAACGCTGTCTTCTGAAGCAGAAGTCCATTGTGCGTGAATACCCCGCCAATCACAGATGAATATATGTTCACTTGGTATTATTAGAGCGCTTGTGTCACTTTCCCCCCATATTAAAATACCAGGGATAGAAATACACCAAAAGCCCTTTCTATAAACCGAAAAACGTCAGATATAAAACAAACAATCATTAATCACATAACAGACTGTACTGGTAAATCAATGCATAAAATAATTTTCATTTACTACAAATTGAGCTGAAAAACAAAATGTATCTCAATCAGGACTTCATAATGTTTGTTATCAGCACCAGAGAACACTAAGGCAATGTGGTTCCCTCCACCAAACAAATCTACGCCTTTATATTCACTACATAAAGTATATGCAGCGCGCTCTGTAGCCCCAAAGTGTTACTACATATCATTTTTAGAGAGCACCCTCTCACATTAAAGAGGAGCTTTCTGGTAGGTTACAAAATTATGATGCTCTGAACACATTGGATTCACTGTGTTTGGATGCTGATGCAGGTTTTCTGGTGGAGAAGGGGGATTATAGAACCATTATGTTTTGGGTATCGCACCCCCCCCCCCCCCCGCCCCCCCTTCCATTTCTTAGGGTGTTTTGTACATTACCACCTTTTATGCTTGGGGAAAGATATAAAGATGTTTTTTTTAAGAGACCACTACTTTGATTAATTGTTGCAGTTATTGATTGCACTTAAAATAATATTCATTAGTTTTATTAATTTATTATTTATTCATGCTATTTATAATTTATGTGCAATTGTCTGTCAGTTGTTGTGGGAAAGTATTTTGCCGTGTTTACATGTTTATTACTGCATATCATTAGTTTAAAGATACGTTTTATTTCAGAAAATACAGAAGAATGCAAACATTTTGTGATTTACAACTGAATATAAGTTTTCAACATATATTTTATAATTGAGGATTTCTTTAAAGTCTAAAAATCTCATCTCGTCTCATTCCTGTGAACCCAGTCTTGTGTCTTGTCTCATGGGATATGTGTCTCACTACATCCCTACTTTTTAATGATTTCTGCCAGAACTTTTACAATAACATGGACCAATGAAAACATTTACTAATTGAAAGTTTTATCCAGTCAGAGCCATGGCCTCAGTCACCGTGCTGTGGTGCTCATGCACACAGCACAGAGTCTGGCTCATCTTTTTGATTGTGTTCTCTTTTTTTGATCCTCCAAAAATAAACTAAAATATAAACAAACACATTAATTAATACATAAAAAATGACTAAAAACTGCAAGAATAAAAAAGCAGCCTTTTAATTGTTATTTCATTCCTTATTTTAATCTTCAAACACATAAGGGATTTCTGTTGAGCTTATTTAATGTTTCACACTGACTTCCACAGTAAACTCTGCAACCTTGTAACACGCAGTCTTTTGCTTCGTATTATAATTTTCTGTGTATGGGCATAGCTCTGTTTTAAGCAGAAAAAAAACAAACAAACTTTTATATCCCCTGTATCCTTGTATGCCTGTTTCCCTATTTTGTGCATTAAAACATATAAAGGGCCAAAGGAATGAATGACACTGTAGGACACAATGTTTGTTTAAATTTGCTACAATATCTCTGATGCCCCTATTGTAAAGCCATATGGGCCTTGGGGAGAGCACAGAGGAAATTAAAGAATGATGGCAATGGTTTTGTGCACATTTTGAGCATTCCTTACATCCTGATCCGAGCCATGAGCTATTCATTAGTGCAATGACACTTCACTGAATGTCTTTGGCTTGGTTCAGACAGAACGCTGTCATGTGCTGTAACTGGATTACTGAAGCAGCAAGCCATCCAAGACGTAAAGTGAAAGCGGGCAGACTGTGCTATCACCATGGCAACAGTGTGGTCTAATAGGGCTGGCTGAGAATGCTTGGAAAGGAGTGAGAAAAAACCCAATGCTCTGAACAAAAACAACTTTCTACATGGCAGTAGGACTACATCATTTGTTTGGCAAAATGTGTTTGTAAGAAAAGTAGCGTTCAGTTAATAAATGCATACGCAGAGATCAGAAAATTCAGTGAAGGCATTCTTTTATAGATCCTGTCCGTATAATATCTAAGCTCTTCCTTATGCCAGCTATTTTATGCAATTCATAAAATAGTCTCCTGTTAATTCACTGTTTGGTTAATTTCACAATCAAATATTTGCTACAAACAATACAGAATAATACAGCTTTAATTACATTTCTCTTCATCAAAATCTCTTCAGTACATTTTGTTATTACATAGAGTAGTTGTTTTGACTGATGTGCTGAGTGTCAAATGATTCAATTAAATGGGGCACCAACCATGGATTTTAACCATGACAGTAAATTACAATCAAAGATTGTTAAATAAATAACAATTAGATACATTTGAGCTGTCATCTGAGCAATCTGAAGGACATCTTGTTAACTTTTTTCTGTATTATTAGCTCAAGAAAGACATAATTGTAATAAAACAAGGAATGGATAACTAAGAATTAATAAATAAACAATAAATGAAGTGCATACAACTGAATAATGAAAGTAATTAAGTCATAAAGGTAAGGCATGTTGCAGTTGGATGAAGGAGTTAGATTTGATTTTAACAGCCTTTCAGGAACTTGCAGAAAACAGCATGCTTAAAGGTGAAAGTTCTGAAATCTTGTGCAAGATACAATTGGATTATTCTGGAACATGAAGAGAAGATACTAAAATGAAAAAGTTTTTGAAGATGGGAGGCACTAAGTTTGTGGTCATTGGTCATTATTGTTCCAGACTCCCCAAATTCACTTTTTGTAGACTTTCTTGTTTCTCTTTATAGAGCTTCAGAGGTATAACAGCTGGAACCTGATAATTCATTGGCACTGAGAACTTATCACACAGACACTTGGGACTGAAAACCAGCAACAGGAACCAGGAATGTAAATTAGGAACACTAAACTTTTCTGAACACTACACTACACAAATTTTTTTTCTCAGACAGACCATTTTTAATACTTCTAGGAAAGGAGGGGTTTGCAAAAATGGCATTTTTTCAGATCCAGCATTGTGAATGGATGATGCTGTCAGAGGTGGCCACTGAGTTGCCATCGCCAGTGTAAGGGATATTCCCATAGTCCAAGTCAACATTTAGAATTTTCTCTTAGATATTTTTTCTGTGCCCAATTTACTTCAGATTGGTGCTTAAAACAAAGACCGAACATCACTAATGTTGCTCTTAACTAAGCATTAATGAAGATCACTGGTGTCAAACTCAGTTCCTGAAGGGTGCCCTGCTGAGTTTAGTTCCAACTCTGCTTCAACCTGTAGGTTTCAAACATGCCTGAAGGGCTCAATTAGTTTGATCAGGTGTGTTTAATAAGGGTTAAATCAAAACTCTGCAGAGCAGGCAAGGTTGCATATATTGTTGCTTCATAAACACCCATTAATTTTATAATTGGTTCTTTCATGACAACTCATGGAGAGATTAGCATGATAATGAATATGTATATGTTGGTGTATTTGGTCTTGGTGGAATAGATTGATTATTTGATTATTGGTGAGGAGCAAGAAGAGATTTGGTACTGTGAGTATATTCACAGAGAATGTGTATTATAAGGTTGTAGGTTCGAGTCTCTGCACTGGCAGGGATTGTAGGAGGGGAGAGTGAATAACCTGCACTCTCCTCCACTCTCAAAACCACAGCTGAAGTGAGTCCCTTGAGCAAGACATCAAATCCCCAACTTCTGCCCGAGCACCACAGCAATGGGTGGCCAGAATATCACAATCAACTGTAGGCAGTAGATCCTTCTCATATCTGGGACCCAAACTCTTGAACAACCAGACACACAAGGCAGACACACTCTGTCATTTTAAATCTTGACTAAAGACGCATCTCTTTGCATCAGCATACAAATAAAACATAAAATCATATCTTTGAAATACAAATCCTCTGAAGGTTTGTTAGGCTACATTAATCAGGTCAAATGGAGCCAGGAATACGTCCCAAAAAGACACTGTAATTTGAATTGCATTTATGCTCATATAGTTTGTCTGTTTCTCCTAATCACGAGGTCTACATAATCATCAATCCGACCAATATCTTGAGCAGTTGGTTGTTGTGGTCATCAATGAGTTGAGATCACAAGACTGATTCCTGCAAAGACACCAGTAACAGACGAGTCTCTGCATTGGTTCTCATTGGCAGATGCTCATTGTTCCCAAGCTTCCAAGATCGAGACTGCAGCTCTGACCAAGTCTTTAAGTAGAGAGAAACATGTTGCACTCAGCTGAGTCTGTTATTTTCTTTGCCTCTTTTGCATCTGGCTTGCCAGGTTGGGATTGGTGGAGTTGCTCTTCATGTTGGCCTTCAGCAGTGACATTTGCATTACACTGATCTGAACTAAACTGAACTTCAACAGTGACATTTATACTAAACTGAACTGAAACCGTTTTAATTTAACTAGAACCAGCATTCTACACTGCTCTCATCCCTACCTGAATTGTTGGACTATTCTTCATGTTAAGCAACTTTGACACAATCTACATAGTAAAAAGCACTATAGAAAAAAGATGTACTGAATTGAATAAACACAAATGAGTATGTGCTCAACACAACTGCTTTGCATGATATTTAAAACAAAGACGTAGGGGTTGAATTGTGCTGTGAATTCAATTCATGATCAATGCAACAGTGAGTGTGCAACTACAAGGTAATGTGACACAATTTACAAGGGTGTTGTGAAGTCTGTCTATGATTAGCACAGCACTGATCACAGAGAAACTGATGGAGACAGTTTGCATCGAGATGGCATGAATTTCAGGGTGCACATAAAACTGATCGCACAGGGGCTAATGAGGCCAGAGTGTGGCAGAGTTGTCTTGAGTTTCTAGATCTGCAGTGTGTGCAGCAGAGATGCCACTGGATTTAAATGGACAATTTAACCTGCTGCCAACAAATGTTTTGGTCTGAGATTCTTAATCACGCTTTCTAATCAGCCAATCACATGGCAGAAACTCAATGCATTTAGGAATGTAGACATGGTCAAGACGATCTGCTGAAGTTCAAACCGAGCATCAGAATGGGGAAGAAAGGTGATTTAAGTGACTTTAAACGTGGCATGGTTGTTGGTGCCAGACGGGCTGGTCTGAGTCTTTCAGAAACGGCTGATCTACTGGGATTTTCATGCACAACCATCTCTAGGGTTTACAGAGAATGGTGCGAAAAAGAGAAAATATCCAGGGAGCGGCAGTTCTGTGGGCGCAAATGCCTTGTTGATGCCAGAGGTCAGAGGAGAATGACCAGACTGGTTCAAGCTAATAGAAAGGCAACAGTAACTCAAAAAACCACTGGTTACAACCGAAGTATGCAGAAGAGCATCTCTGAATGCACAACATGTCGAACCTTGAGGCGGATAGGCTACTGCAGCATAAGACCACACCGGGTGCCACTCCTGTCAGCTAAGAACAGGAAACTGAGGCTACAATTCACACAGGCTCACCAAAATTGGACAATAGAAGATTGGAAAAACGTTGCCTGGTCTGATGAGTCTCAATTTCTGCTGCGACATTCAGATGGTAGGGTCAGAATTTGGCATCAACAACATGAAAGCATGGATCCATCCTGCCTTGTATCAATGGTTCAGTCTGATGGTGGTGGTGTAATGGTGTGGGGGATATTTTCTTGGCACACTTTGGGCCCATTAGTACCAATTAAGCATCGTGTCAACACCAACAAAGCATTTGCCACTTTGTAATGTTGCCATTCCTTTTTACAACACGTTTAGGGACTGAAGACACCAAGTGATGAAGTGTTTCAGGTGTAATTTTGTCCCATTCTGCCTTCAAACAAGTCTTAGGGTGGGCAACAGTATGGGGTCTTCGTTGTTGCATTTTGCACTTCTAAATTCGCCATACAATCTCTATTGGAGACAGGTCGGGACTGCAGACAGACCAGTCAAGTACCCATATCCTCTTTCTCTGCAACCAGAACTTTGTAATGCATACAGAATGTGATTTTGCATTGTCTTGTTGAAATATGCATGGGTGTTCCTGGAAAAGAATTTAGCACATTGTGCTCCAAAATCTCTATGCATTTTCAGAATTAGTGGTGGCATCACAGAAGTGCACTGACACAACCCCATACCATGACAGACCCTGGCTTTTGGACTTGTTGCTAGTAAGAGTCTGGATGATCCTTTTCTTCTTTGGTCCGGAGCACACAGCATCCATTTCTCCTCAAAAAATACCTGAAATACTGATTCATCTGACCACAATACACATTTCCACTGTGTGATTGTCCATCACAGATGCCTCCGAACCCAGAGAAGTCGACGTCGCTTCTGGACACTGTTAACATAGGGTTTCTTTTTGGCACAGTATAGTTTTAACTGGCATTTGTAGATGTAACTACGTATTGTGGTACTTAACAAAGGTTTGCCAAAGTAGTCCTGAGCTCATGTGGTGATATCGCTTATAGATGAATGACAATTCTTAATGCAGTGCTGCCTGAGGCTTAGGCTTGCACCTTTGTCCTTTATGCACAGAAGTTCCCCCAGATTCCTTAAATCTTTTAATTATGTTATGCACTGTTTAAGTTGAAATATCCATTCTATATCCATCTTCCTATCTTTCTTTGAAGAACAATTTTTATAAACTTTTTTCAATAATTTTATCATGTTTTTGTTGGCAAACTGGAGATCCTCTGCGCATCTTTGCTCCTATAGGAATAGACCTTTCTTGGATGCTGCTTTTGTACCCAATCATAATTACAATCACTGGTTTCAATTTGCATCATTATTTACCTGATTACTAACCTTAAATTGCTCCTGTCTCAACTTTTTTTGAAATGTGTTGCAAGAACCAAAATTGGAATACATGTTTATTTTGAAAAATTTATATAAATTAAATAAAAATTTGAAACACATTAAACATTGCTTGATTTATTGTTTGCAACGAATACAAGTCACAGTACATTTAGAAACCAATACTTTCTTTTTTTTTGTGTGTTTTCCATACTGTCCCAACTTTTTTTCTGATTTGGGGTTGTGTAACAGATCTGGGCTGCATGGTGGCGCAGTGGGTAGCACGATCGCCTCACAGCAAAGGGTCGCTGGTTTGAGCCTCGGCTGGGTCAGTTGGCGTTTCTGAGTGGAGTTTGCATGTTCTCCGTGTTGGCGCTGGTTTCCTCCGGGTGCTCCGGTTTCCCCCACAAGTCCAAAGACATGTGGTGTAGGTGAATTGGGTAAGCTAAATTGTCCATAGTGTATGTGTGTGAATGAGTGTGTATGGATGTTTCCCAGTGATGGGTTGCAGCTGGAAGGGCATCCTCTCCTGTTGTACTGATATCACTCACTACCTGCTCTATCGGCACTGTGACTGGCTCAAATGTAAGAATAACCTCCTGTTCTTCATTTTACACCATGTTACTGCTTGTCAGCTTCTCTTTCACATGGAACTCAAGGAATGCCATGATATGTGAACGTATTTTCAGACTTCCTGGCTGTCTGTACTCCTGACCCACTCTTCTTTTCTTTCACTGCTTTCCTTTCTTTTATATACTTGTCCCTGAGATGCTTACCCCCCCCCCCCATTAATTTAACTATCCAGAGAAAAAAACTGTTAAAAAAGTTAATACACTAAAATATAATGATTGTGAATTATACATTAATAATAGCTTTATAAAATAGCATGATGGTAAAGTGACACTAAATATGATATTTTGAATTTAACTGAAAACCTGCAACCATTGACTTCCATAGTATCAGAAACAAATCCCATGGAAGTCAGTGGTTACAGGTTCCCAGCTTTCTTCAAAATATATTTTTTGTGTGTTCAACAGAAAAACACAAGTCAAACAGGTTTGAAATAAGTGAAGGGAAAGTAAAAGATGATATTTTTGGGGGGTGAAATATCCCTTTAATTTTATAATATTTTATTTAATATGTAGTTGCATGATAGCTAATATTGTGTATTTTAAATACAGGTTTCTGGTAACTGGAGACTTAATTGTGAGCATAGCTTTCAGCTACAGACTGGAAACTTCAACTGTAGAAACAATTGGGAGGAGGTCACAAAGGTCATCTGGGTTGTGTTAATAAATATGTGCAAATAACAGAAACACAAGATTAGGTTAAATGCACCAAAATGTTTCAAGAGAGGTGAAACTTTCCAAACTACATTGGAGCTATTGATGGCAAATGTTGTTACAAGATTCACCAAACCACACCATTCCACACTCTATTGTCAAACTGGCATTAGTTGATGTAAATGATCTGTTCCGAGTTACTGATGTTGGAGCCTTCAGAAGAAACAGTGATGGGGGAATATTTTCATGTTACTCTTTACGGAAAAGACTGAACGAGGGAAAACTTGGTGAAGTTTTGTTCCTCGCCACTGGCTTGCTTGTTTTGGAACTTTTGGGACTTGTGGATCTGCGCATCGATGGATTTGCTCTTCAGTGTTTGGACTTTTAGCATTGAAATTAAACCACAATGAAATGAACTAAACTGAAATTCAACTCTGAAAACTGGACTGACACAGTTTCAGTTTACTAGAACCTCTATGTTAAGCTGCTTTGACACAATCTACATGGTAAAGGCGCTATAGAAATATAGATGAATTGAACTGAATTGAAAACTAGGCATTCTGTTGGACAGCCCACTACCATGGGCAGAAAGTCTTGAGATTATGTCAGAAAAAGAAAATAATGACAACCTATCCAGGACACTGGGTCACAGCAGAGAAGAGGGTGTATAACTATCGTTTGTCCCGGGCAAGATGAGTAGTGGAAAATGCCTTTGCCACACTCTCCAATCAGTGGCAAGTCTATTGGTGGGTGATGGCTGTTACACCTGAGAGAATTTAAAGGCAACTGTAAAAGCCACAGGCATTCTGCACAATCTCCTACAGATTCATAGCAAATAATGTGGGGAAAAGCATGCTGGAAGAAGTACTGCATGTGAATACCAGGATTCTTTGCAGCCAGTATTAAAAATGGGATCAAACAGCATCAGCAGCAGACTTGCAGTGTCTTATAGAGAAAGTGTCAAACCTTTCTGGGGCCAGGAAGATTTTTTAAGTTTTTTAAAATATTATTTTCTGCACAGCAAGGCTCTATTGGTTTAATAATAATAAAAAAAAAACAGTACTACACAGTACACACACGGACACACACAGCATTTGTATCATAAAAATAATTGCTGTCACTTTTTTTTTATATAAAATAAGAAATTTAAATAATTGCATAATTCAAAATAAAAGCCCCACCTTAGACATTTTGGCAAAACAGTAAAACTGATACCTAACAAAAAACAATATGTGAAAAATGACAAATCATAATGATATATAGTAGGGGAATTATACAGTTTTAACCCAAAAATAACCAGTCTGTCAGAAGAAGAAGAGCCGGAGTGAGAGATTCAATTAAAAGAAAGTTTACTGAAGATCGTTTGCAGTTTCATCAGCAGAAGCCAGCTTCAACATTCACAAAAAGTTCGTAGGCCGGTCTGCTTACAATCTCAAAACAACAACAATTATACTCACATAACATCATTAACTGCATCATACATATAGGTGTTTTAACCTAAAACACAGATAGACTAATGTGTTTGCGTGCATACAATTCTGAACGATATCTCAACACCTCAAGCATACAAATGTCAGACTCTTCTTCAAGAGTCCAGGTCCCCTCAAGAGGTCTCTACGACCTCTGACCTGGCTGGGTAGATCCTCAGGAAACAAACCATTTGGCATAAGAAAAAACAATGACACATATTATTTCAGTTTTACTCTGAAGTGAGATGACACTAAAGTCATCATATAATCTAGGCTCTTAAACATTCAACTTTATTAATAATCATAAAGACATAAGAAAGGATTTGTGTTACTCCATCCTTGAGCAGACATCCATCAGAAAACCCATGCCATATATATATATATATATATGAAGAGTTTAGATGCAAAAACCTCTAAATGCCATTTGATACTTTTATAGTGACAAATAAGTTATTTTTATTGCCTTTAAAGTAAAATAACTCAACATAAACATAAGAGGCTGGAAAAAAAAAGCTTTTTTGAGGTTTTTGCATCTGAACTATATATATATATATATATATATATATATGCTAATAAAGTACTATTCTAAATTGTAAGTTGCTTTGAATAAAAACATCTGCTAAATGAATATTCTCCATTTTGTCTCAGTATTTTTCAGAATGAAATTTATTAAAAACATTGTCAGTTTATATAATGTGCTATCAACAGGCACATCATTTTTAAATGTTTTCCTTTAAATTGTTAGAAAAATACTCCATGCTTTCATGGAGAAAGAAATTTAAAGTTCATAACACTGTTACTCTGCGGTTTGGCTATTATGCACACATTTCCCTGGAAAATAGTCCTTAAGACAAAAGAACATTCACCCACTCAAGCATCATCTGACATTTGCTCTGTGTCAGAAACAAGTGACAATGCTTTATTGGGATTTGAAGCTTGTTCATTTTGCATTGAAATGTTCTCATTGCTTGATGCAACACCTCTAAAATCAAATCGTGTTAAATGTTTTATAAACCCTGCATTACTTTAAAATTCAAGAAACCATGCTGTGCACAAACTAGCTTAAACTTCTTTCCAGGATACAAACGATGTACAGGTTTAAGGTTCTGAATTAACTTCACTGTTTAACAAAGAGTGATTTACATATGTAGCATCTAAACATCATTCAAGAACTTAGCTCTGAGCTCCTTTACCCTTGGGCTTTCACTTGTGGTGTCAACATCAATTCTATACTCTGAAGTCTGGAGAAAAGTGAACATTTTTGTCTGAAGAATCATAACTGAAGCTGAAAACAAAATGGACCTTGAACAGTTCATCAGTTGCCGCTAGTGAAGAGGATTCACAGGGGATGAGCTTTTTGCCAAGCACAATGAAAAACTGACTGATGGCTTCCTTGCTGCTCTCTGAGGCAAGAATGTATGGTTGACGATTCTCTTCTGCCTCAAGGTTTTCCTAAATACTCAGACATGCCTGAGGGGAAAGTCTAATAATGACAAATTAATAACTACAGTATTATCAGTTAATATTAGGGCTACACAATGAATCAAAATTAAACCAAAATTGTGATTTAGCAAAGGCTGCAGTTGTTATGTACATCTTAAGGCTGATATATTCGAGACACATCCGGAAGTTCGCTTGGGTGCACACAGTGAACTTGCTGACCGGAGGCTCCTGTAGACCTTCAGGAGCAGGTAGATATAAGAGGGTGCAGAGCCAGTGGCTGTTCTGTAAGCAAGCATCAATGATTTGAACTTGATACAAGCCTCAACTGGTAACCGGTGCAGGGAGATAAAGAGAGATATTACATGAGCTCCCTTGGGCTCATTGAGGACCAGATGAGCTACAGCATACTGGATCATTTGCGATCATTAGGTGCAAAGGTGCAAGGTTTATAATTAGGTTTAAGGTTCTCCATGTTCGTGTGGGTTGCCTCTGGGTGCTCAAGCCTCCCCCACAGTCCAAACACATGCGGTATAGGTGAATTGGGTAAACAAAATTGGTCGTAGTTTATGAATGTGTGTATGAATGAGAGTGTATGGGTGTTTCCCAGTTCTGGGTTGCAGTTGGAAGGGCATCCGTCGCATAAAACATATGCCAGAGTAATTGGCAGTTCATTCCGCTATGGCAACCCCTGATTAATCAGGGACTTGAGTGAAGGAGTGTGAGTGTGTGAGTAAGTAAGGGTGCGAGATTCCAGCCAGAAGAGCATTACAGTAGTCCAGCCTCGAAATTACAAGAGCTTGGACTAGAAGTTGTGCTGCATGATCTGTTAGAAAGGGTCTGATCTTTCTTATTTTGAAAAGTTCAAACCTGCATGATCGAGCTGTGTTAGCAATGTGCTCTTTGAAGGAAAGCTGGTCATCTAAAATCACCCTAAGATTCCTTACTGAGTTAGATGGGGTAATAGTAGATGATCCCAGATGGATGGAGAATGTGTGGAGTTGCAGGGAAGACGAGAAGTTCTGTTTTTGCCAGGTTAAGCTGTAGGAGATGGTTTTTCATCCATGCAGAGATATCCTCCAGGCAGTGCGAGATCCTTGCAGCTACTGTTTGGTCATCAGGCTGAAATAAAATATAGAGCTGTGCATCATTGGCATAACAATGAGAGAAACCATGTTATTGGATAATGGTTGAAAGGGTTCAAAATTAGTTGTGTAAATAGATAATAGAAAAGGGACCAAGAACAGATGACTAAACTGATGAGCTTTGGATACCTCTCTTCTCCAGACAACCCTGAAAGATATACTGGTGAGGTAAGACTCCAACCAGCAGAGTGGTGTTCCAGTAATGCCCATTAGGGAGAGGATGGACAGTAGAATATGCTGATTCACCACATCAAAAGCAGCAGACAGGTCCAGTGAAAGCAGAACAGATAATTTGGAACCTGCTTTCTCAATAAGCAGGTCTCAGTGGAATGTCCACATTTGAAGCCAGCAAGTTTTTCTATGTTAGAAATGTGGACATTTGGTTGAAAACAGCCCTTGCCAATGTCTTGGCAATAAAAGGAAGAAGAGAAACTGGTTTGTAATTTTCAACCAATTAACTGTTGAGTAATTTTTTTTTTGCAGCAGGGTTACCCAGGCCTGCTCAAAGGTGGATTGGGAAAGGCCCTGTGTGGAGTGAAGTGTTAATATGTGTTAGGGATGGCACAATGGCTAGGGAAATGTCCTGCAAAATGTGTGAGGGGATCGGGTTTAGAGGGCAGGTTGTGGGAATGGCAGGGAAGAGAAATTTGGATACTTCCTCTGTAAGGATGAAGAAAGATGAGAGTGTATTATCTTTTGAGGGTAGTTTTTGATGAGAATTTGGATGGGTCTGATTTTAGTAGATTTTTGTGTAGTAGAAGAGGACAGAGCATGGTGTTAAATGTTTTGAATAGTTTGTGGGTGTCTAAAGTGCTGTTCATTTTGTTATGGTGGTATACAGTGTTGGCCGAATGGAGCTGGGAGGCAAATGATGGAAGCTGCTAATGATTGATACCTGCTAAAAGTCAGCGGGGTGTTTTTACTAGTGCAAAAACATCAAATATGCCAAAATGAAACCCCAGGAAAAATATATATATGTTTATCTGAATTCTTCCTATTATAATTTTCCTGATAATAGTGTATGTAATTATGCAATGCCTCAAACATTGCTTAGATTAATATGAATTATTCCTTATACTGTGTAAGAAGTCAGATAATTTCACAGAAGGATTTACTGTTTTTCAAACACTCAACTAAAGTTATAAAATGAGCTGGAAGTAAAAACGCTATTAAATGTGATATTTTCACATGCTTTCACTGAGAAGTTATGCAAACAACTGTCATTATTATAGAATGATGATCTTTGATTTCATTATAATGTGATTAAATTGTCTGTGATTTATTGTGCAGCTATTCAGTGAACTATGAACCTGTGTAATAAGTACTGCTCAATCTGAAAGCAACTGCTGGAGATGTACTACTGATTACAGAACTGGCTTTGCTGTAAAAAAATGTGTGTAACAATCAGCTTTGATTAATATGGAAGCCCTTGTTAAGGCCAAAAGACACTCAAAGCATATTTTTTAAATATGCATGCACCAACTAGCTATTAAGATGGCGCCGACGACGATGGCTGCCTCCGTGTCGTGCTCTGCAGTTGCTAGTTTGTCCCGTCTTTAGTTACATTCCTACAATTAGATTCACCAGAGACAAATTGTTGGACATTCAGAGTAATATTCCTGTACATACCTTGTCAATTTGTATAATTGCAGTCACTACTTACTTCTATTTTTTTTAAATATATTTATTATCTGTTTTTTGTCCTGTTTCTGTAATTCTGTTGCACTGTAGAAGCTCTGTCACGAAAACAAATTCCTCGTATGTGTGAATATACCTGGCAATAAAGCTCTTTCTGATTCTGATTAATTTCAGTTTACATTTAGGCAATTTATTAGTATATTAAACCCAATTTTTGTTTATCTAATGAGTTATCAAATGGAGAAGTTAATGTATTACTTCAAGGTATAAAGCCTAATTTGTGACTAATGCAGCAGTTACCTACTTTTTGAAAAACTACCAGATGGTCAATTGTCTATGAAGTGCTCATCTTCTGGTTTTTCTTTCTTCCAGAAACTTGTGGTGGTGCAATTCAGAAGCAGAAGGAAAGTTTACATGTCACTGTCCCACTTTGTTTCCCAGTAATGGGTTGCAGCTGGAAGGGCATCCGCTACGTAAAACATATGCTGGATAAGTTGGCGGTTCATTCCGCTGTGGCGACCCCAGATTAATAAAGGGACTAAGCTGAAAAGAAAATGAATGAATGTCCCACTTTGAAAGACAAACAAGTAAAAAGTTAAATATGTACAGTAAAATAACTATGTACAAAAGATTTTCATGGCAAAACCACTGTGCATTATATCTCTACCTGGGGAATCCTGTGCCTCGCTACTTTTTTTGTTTTGTTTGACAGATGACCGTAATCTTTTCAGCAGTGTAGTAGATATCAAGGTTTCATCTAACTAGCTTTGACTTAAACTGTTGGCCACATTTCCAACCTTTCCACCTTTTTGTCTGGAAACCGTTTCTGACCCAAAGTGTGTGAAGTCCTGAAGAATCTGAAGCAGCTTGTAGAAAACTGTATCTGTGGTCAGCTAAATGTGCTAAATGTCATCAGTTTTAACAATGCTGACTTTTTCACTTCTCCCTGAAACTAGCGTTTCAATTAGGTATAAAAAAAGATACTTTAAAAAACAGAAATTAAGAAGAAAATAGTGCTGAATCTCTCTGGACCATGAGCCTTGATTGCACTGTTGCATGAAAAGCAAGCATGCCAGCGCATGTCTGGGCTAGTCGCATTTCCACAATATCCTGGGGCCTGATTTGGCCTTGTTGGGGCTTCATGGGGTGAAAGCAAAGGAAGAGTTTGCCCGAGTCGGTATTCTAGTTTTTCAATTGCACACAAATGTAGAGTACACATACAAATAAAGACAATAGACAGTATGGGTCAATTGAAGATACCAGGGCTCTCCTGAGCATTTGGGCTGAGGACAATGTTTAATGGCAGACTGTAGGAGGGGACAGCAAGCCATAACGGGATCTACACATTACTAGATATACCTGGCCAGAGACTGGAGAATCAGAAAATGCAGAACCTGTTAATTAATGAATATTTTTAACAGTGTAGATGTAATGTGGTTGCTTGTGTTCTGTGTGGTTTCTAGACAATTGCTAGGGTATTCTGGATGATTGCACTGACTATCAGAGAATACTAGGCAGCTTCTATGCAATGTTCCTATGCAGCATGTAGGATGTTCTGGTAGCTAGGCTGTTGATTTGTGGTTCCGACTGGTTGTTATGGTTTTGCAAGATGATTACAAAATTAAATAAGGTAGGAACATAATTTGAACGCAATTAAAAACTTAACCATATTTTATACTTCAGCTTTTTATACTTTTTAGAAAAAACATGACACAAATTCTATGATTAAAAATGATAACAGTCACGATTAAATACTCCTGAGCTATATATAACATTTTTCTCTCAGGCTTGGCAGTTACTGACTATATTTATTTGAATGTACCTTTAACACTTTTACCAAAAGAAACTAAGAAATGTATCCACTTTTAGTTTCCATGAAATGCAAATGCCAAAATACACTCTACTGAAGCAATTCCAGGTCCACAGTGGAAATATTCAAAGTTAAAGCCGGGTAAAGAACCTCTATGTTCACATTTTGCATTCATTCGACTATTGCATTGTGCTCCTTTGCGATAAGCCCTCAAATGCTTAAAGTAAGAATCTGCCATAGTAATATACCTCCCACTGACCGCATCCAGACAGCCATTAGCAGAACATTCACTGAGACAATATCCCACAATTTATGAAGCACAAAGAATGGTGTGTGGCTTGATTGCACCTAAATGTGGTGGAGTTAAAGTGTCTGGGAGCACATTTGCAAGCGATGTTGAGGCTTTTTAGGTCATTCTTCTTGGTCAAACACATTCACTCTAAAAAAAATCAGCTACACATTCACATTTTAACAGATGACCAGTCATAAAAAATGAGGCAGCAATAGGTTAGAATAGATTATCTTGAGAAGTATTGTTTAAATCGCTTACCCATCAACACTGAGATTTGAGTATAAAATTATTATATTTTAGCACATTAAAAGATTCAAAAATGTTGAAAAATGATATAATTGTCTGTTGTGAAGCAGAGAACTGCAATGTTAATAATATTTACAAAAAGGCATATTTCTCATTCTGCTCAGAAAAGGCTTTTTTTGTAGATTTTTACAGAAGGATTTTAAGAGTAAATAAGCTGAAACCTTAACACACAAAATAAAAATAAATTCTTAAATTTTAAGGTTTACTATGTAAATCCAATTAGAATCACTTGTATATATTATATGAAGCCCTTATGTAACATATCCACTAAAAGACAGAAAATTTACTTTACAAATTACATTTCCATATTTGTCAATAATATTACTTAATTTATAAGAAGAACTCAGTAAATATATATTTACCCATATTTACATGACGAAATAAAGCAATTGAATAATGGGCTCAAAAATCTGCAGAAATCTGAGTTCAGTTTTCTGAAAGCACAGGTTCCATCTGGGCCTACTAATAGTTATTAATATTTATTCAGCTCATTGCTGTATTAACTGTAAATTGTTGGTGCCAATAGACTAGTGGTTAACACATGGCACTAAGGTGCTCAGGACCTGTGTTCAATTCCAGGCTCAAGGCCGCATTACTGATCTTTCTCCTCTCTCTCTGCGCTCAATGCTTTCCTGAGTCCACTCTCCACTGTCCTAAGGTAAAAAACAAGTAAGGTGATCTGCCCTTTTGGGACAAGTCACCATTTGTTTAAAAAA
>CAIGQV010001319.1:5199482-5219242 GCA_903798115.1 Danio jaintianensis | reverse complement strand
TGAATTTACGAATTGTGTTGTGCATTTATGAATTTTATGAATGCAAATGTATTATTATTGAGACTGATCTGGCTCCATACTTAAATAGGCAGGCTGGGACAAATCTCAGGTGATAGAAATTAAGCGAACTAGGACACACAAAGAAGAGTAAAACCCAAGGGAGATGCACGAGGACCTCTAGGGGAACGGAGACGAAGTGCAGGATGGTGACAGAAATATAGAAAAATTTTAGGAAAGGTCAGTGCATTATAAATATGTGGATTTTATTTTAACAAAGTTATTAAATTACAAATTGTAAAAATTACAAAATGACTGCCTCAGTAGATCTAGTGTTAATCATGAATCACAATCTGAGCTTGCACTGAAGGGAGAGTATACCTCTGTCTGAATTCATCACTGTCACACCCATGTAGTTTTTTACTTCCTGCCCTCCATCTGAATTTCGAGCATCACTAGAACCACATGATTGCAAACAATCTATTCTAGTAATTATAGACAATTTTTATAAGTCATGCCATCTTTCCATGAAAAGCCTCCTGACGTTCATGGAAACTGCTAACGCATTTTTTCCCATCAAGTATTTAGAATCTATGGCCTACTCTACGATATTGGCAAGCCTTCTGCAAATAATTTGGCATCAATGTAAGCTTCACTTCAGAATATCACCCTCAGGCCAAAGGCTGAGGTAGCTCCAACATTTGTCTTAAAGTTTGACAAACAAGATCTAAAAGCTGCTGAATTTGCTGCTGTGGCAAGTGACTTATTAATATTATTATTGCAGCTTCTGACATTATAGATAGGGGACTGTTCTCATGTATAAAATAGATTTTTTTTAAAAACAACCTTATTAAACTTAATAACATTACTTTACGATTTATATGTAACAAAGCATCTCACATTCTAGATTTCTTGACAAAACACTAAAATGCAGACCCAGTTTTTTTGTTTTTTGTTTTTTGTTTAGAAAAAAAAAACATCTTTGGCATCACATGCCCCTTACTACAACTGCACTTCCTGGTCCGAGTCGTCATTGGAGCACTTAAATGACCCCTATCCTCTTCTCATTGGTCCACTCGTGAAAACTCTGTGAGCCAGTCGGAACACCTAGATTTTAGAAGGATAGCAGACAGCAAATATAAACAGAAAGGAGAGGAGGGAACAACAAAGCAACACCCCCAGGCACGTAACATTTACTCTATATAATTATGTTGATATATACTTAGAGTTATATTGAATAATATAAAAGGTGCTTTGAAAGATGACTCACATGAAAGATGATATTCCCTTGTTAAGGGAGGATAAGGTCTATTTACAGTTTGAATTGGCTCATAAGGAAGAATTGATTCCGTAAGATCATTTCTAAAAGAAATTCCCAGGTCCAAGTGGATACTCAAATTGGAGATTTAGATTTAGGGTGTACTCACACTAGGCACGGTTGCCTTGAGCTGAGCCTGGCCCTTACAGTCAGGGTTATGTGGTTTTACACTAATGTTATCCAACAATTATTCCCCTCAGATTTTGGGAATAATTGACATTTGGGCTTAGGTTTAGGGGTACGGAAGCCCAGATGCGTAAATACAAGGCAAACCGCAGTACCCGAAAGTGACTACTTATGTGGCAGAGGTAATGAAATATCGGTTACTATATACTAATCTATATAGATTGCATTTCGTGTCTTTTTTTATCTTGTCCACACATGCACAATTTAAAAGGAAAAATGGTCCATATTAAAATGCAAAACCTATTAAGCACTATCAAGAGCATGCTAAAGCAACAGGTGGAAATATACTTCTATCTGTAAAGTCATCAAAAATTATTGGTTCTGGCTGGCTGTCAAAGCCACCAGCCATTGCAAAGACATGCGTCTTGTAAATAATGGAGATCTTGGCACACAATCAGAAAGGAAATGATGGTGCAGACAAGCTGAATACTCTGGTGTTACCAGTTAAATGACTACACAGATCCCAGCGATTTTGAAATTCTTCACCCGACCGAAGTTTTCCAAATATTTTGGTTTCAATGATATAAATGAAATCAAACACATTTTTGTCTTGAGTGTTGTAGATGATTTGATATCTCGCATAACCTCTGCTGAACAGGAAAAGGACTGGGCTCTGATGTCAATAAAGCACTTGAATAAAACAATGGCAAATCTTTGGGGGAAAGCCTTGAGCCTTGATAACAACTGGTTGTTCATGACTGTTTGACGTAATGGGAAAACATGTTAAATGTGCTAATTAAAGGTATCATTGAATGAGTGAGCTCTAAGGATATTCCTTAGAGCAATGCATTGCAATGAGTTAATACAATGTTAATGTTAGTGTGTTCACCATAAACTGAAAATTCTGTCATCATTTATTCACACTTTACTTGTTCCAAACCTGTTTGACTTTCTTCTTTTGAACAGAAAATAATATATTTTGACATATGTTGAAAATCTGTAACCATTAACTTTCATAGTATTTGTTGTTCATACTTTGGAATTCAATGGTTATTGTCGTGTTCACCAGCGATCGAGGACTGCAGAGATTGCTGGTGAACTACAATTCAGTCATGAACTACAAATCCCTTCATTCCACTACACATACACCGGGTTTCACTTCCACTGATCACACACACAGCTGAATCCTGTCATTATTGATTGTTTGGACTATTTATACACTCTGCACCCGTTTGTTTTTGTAGGGTATGTTGTGGTCCTGTATCTTGCCTTAGTTTGTTGTTTTGTTTATTATTGTTCTTTTGATACTTTGATTTTTGGATGTGCCGTACTTTTTCTGTTATCTGCACAATTATTTCTTCAATAAATGCACTTGGATCCTACCTTTTTGCATCCATCTCTTCAACGTACCGTGACAGATATAGGTTTTCAGTTTTCTTCCAGCACAACATTTTGGGTCAAAGGAGGTGTAGGATGTGCTTGAAATGTCATTCACTGCATTCTGGTATGCTTATCATATCTTAATTACGAAACATGAAATGCTAGTGCACTATACGCTACACCATAAATGAATCTTTACTTTATTTCAAAATGTTTGCTTGTGATTTAGTTAGGCTCACTTCCATCCTCTGTTAATAAAGAGTAAAATCATATTTGCTTAGGGTAATTCAACCATTTAAAATTAACCAAATAAAGTGTCTTAATATATGCTAGGTTTACAGCTTCAAAACATTATATATTCTGGAGGCATAAATCAATGAGAAATGTTTAAATACTTTAAAAGGAAGTACTTAAAATTACCATACGCCAGCATGCAAATTGTGTGCCGTTATTGTGTGAAGGCATGACTAGATTTTTTTTCGAAACCCTTTGTTCCGTGTTTATAAAAAAATATGATAGATGTCTTCAGAGTGAGCAGGCAGAAAATAATTTGCTGCCTCTTCCTCTCATATTCTGGATAACATCTCTGAATTTTATCTCAAAGTCCACCATCTCCGCCATGCATTTTTAGTTCAAAGACAGTCATATTGTCGAAGAGTGGATGATTTGTAATTTGTATTTCAGGAGATGTGGTTGCATTCATCATGCAGAAGAGATCCTCTCCCTGGCTCCCTGTTTTTAATGAATATTCTGATGAGAGGCTGTCTTTTACTGAGATGTCCCCTTCAATTTTCTGCTCTGTTTATAACAGATTCATGCGACTCATTCTTCTAAAAGCACCACAAAGTTCTTTGACTGTAGAGAAAGGCAGGAAAAACAAGTCAACAAATAAACAAAACCTTTAAATTTTCTTCATTTCCTTAGCTTTTGTTGAGTTTTCGTTTCCCTAATATTTATTTCATTTAATTACAATTAATAATAATTCAGAAAGTAATTGTGTACAATTTATAAATTCTAGAAGGTTAGATATAAATGTGCTGGTCATAATTTACAATAAGGTTTCATTAGTTAATGTTATTTAATGTATTTACTAACATGAACTAATGATGAAAAGCTATTTTACAACACTTATCAATAGTTTAACATTTACTTATGCATTATTAAAATCAAAATTCATGCTTATTAACCTTACGGAATTGTTTCAACTTACAAAGTTAACAAAGATGGATAAATAGTGTAATACATGTTTTGTTTATTCTTTATTCATGTAAAAAAATACATTAATTAACATTAACTAATACAACCTTATTGCAAAGTGTTACCACTATGCTTTTCTTTTGCTGACTAGTGTTCATGAGCTCTTGTATCATAGTGGAACAATGGAGCGACGGAAGAAGGCAACTCACACAATAAAGCTTAATAACAGAGAACAAAAACTAAAGTAGTTTTTAGATATAATGCGATCCAATAACAGGAATAATCTGACAGTGGGTTATATAATGACCTATTTACAACTATTCAAACTATTTACATGGAAGTTAATATTAATTTGTGTCTGTGTTGTCATACGGGCCTACATTAAATCCTGGTTCCTGGTTTTGTTCACGGGTTCAGGTGATCTCGGAATAAATGGGTTTTTAGTTGTCGTTGTCGTGAATGGTACTAGTTAATCAGCAGCCCGTGTGGGAATGGGAAGATCATTTCACCTGCATGTAACATTAAATGAAAAGGTTTTGGAAAGTGACTTATAGCCTCTCTGCGATAGAACCACAAGGCAGCACTCACTTTCTGACTGTAGGTAAGAGGGTGCAGAGCCAGTGGCTGTTCTGTAAGCAAGCATCAATGATTTGAACTTGATACAAGCGGGGGTTCCTGTGACGTCATCTCTCTGAATGGCAGCTTAAACAGCGGCTCCTCCGAGAAAATCATTTACAAGCCCCATTAAATCATCAAATATATTATTTTCTCGAGTCGTGTTGCTTGATAAGTGGGGCAAGCATGGGAAGAAGAGACGGAAACAAAAAATGCAATGCTGGAGAAACTTTACATGAAGAAAACGTAGACAACAGCTCTCACGCACATGGACCAGATAGCGAAGCTAATGCTAACAACGCTACCCACCTGAGTGACATGGCAAGTTTGACAAAAGTTCTGGAGGAGATAAGGGACTTTCGTAAAGACACAAAACAACAACTAAGTGAGATCATCACCGAACTCACTAGTGTTAATCAAAACATAGCGGTGGCGGAAACGCGAATTTGAAAAGCAGAAGACTGCGTCCAAAACATAGAACAGGTGATGAGCAAAATGATAAAAGTGATGAATCAACAAGAAAATAAACTGCTCGATCAAGAAGGGAGGTCACGACGGGAAAATATAAGGATCTACAATGTTCCCCAGGGAGCCGAGGGGGCATCGATGACAGTTTGTGGAGAAGTTTGTACTTGACGTGCTGGAGATTCCGCCGACCACACATCTTGGTATTGAGAGAGCTTATCGGGCGCTGGCCCCGAAACCAACAGGTAATAGAGAAGAAAGACTGCGGTCAATAATAATCAAATTCCACCGCTACAAAATTAAAGAAGAGATTCTACGCAAAGCCTGGGGAAAAAAGGTGATCTGGAATGAAAGACCGATATACTTTGATCAAGATTACTCTCCGACGGTTCTGCAGAAACGCAAGGAATATACTGAGGCGAAACGAGTACTGAAACAGAAGCAGATACGCTTCCAGACCCCGTTCCCGGCTAAACTTCGGGTGTTTTACGAGGATAGAACATGACTGTATCAGACGGCAGAGCAGGCGACTTCAGATATGATGGACAGAGGACTGCCCGTTAATGTCATCACGCCGAAAGAAAGCCTCGCTGAACAGCTATCCCGTACTGCCTGGGAGATGATGAAAGGATTGAAACCACAGGAGACGGAAGAAGAACGAGAGAGGAACATTAGGGAGAGGTTACAAGTTTTTTGAAGATGACCCTTGTCCCCTTCAGACGAACTTTAAATGTAAACTAACTCTAAATATCCCATGAGCTATGCAAACCCCAAAAAGGTGGTGCTATTTTCAGTTTGATGAGCATATTGCAGTGCAATATTAGTTTTTTTTTCTCCTTTTTTTTTTCTTTTCCCTTTAACCAAAAGCACTCGCATTTAGTTTTCCAAAGTCCTTCTTCCCTATATAAATATATACAAGGGAGGATACACAAGGAAGTAATAGGAGTGAAATGCACACAGACTCTGATAAATGCTGCAATGGAGGCCCCATATTTACATGGGAAAGAGACTTCCCCCCACAGCTAGATGTTTTTTCTAGCTTAATTCTGGGTCATAGGTTAGAGACCCCAGCCTTGGAATCATACCGCTATTTGTTATTGTGTTCTATATATTTTCTAGTTCATATTTGTTCAGGGAGTGAATCAGTTGAGTTCCTTAAAGCCAAATTCATGAAGATAATAAGAAACAAACTCATGTTCATGCTCAAATTGAGGAAGTTTTTAAAGAATTCTATAAAACCCTATATTCTAGAGTGCCAGGGGGAGATGTGACTCAAATTGATAATTACTTGAATTCCTTAAAATTACCTACATTAAATGAAGAACAAAATAGAAGAATGACCTTTGATATAACTGAGGAGGAATTAAAAATTGCAATTAATAAACTTAAACCAGGCAAATCACCTGGATCAGATGGCTATACGACAGAATGGTATAAGGAATTTAGAAATCAACTAATTCCTATCATACTTCCTACATTTAATTGGCTTCTAAAACAGCCACAAACTCCACATAGCTGGAAAGAGGCAATAATATCAGCCATACCAAAAGAAGGCAAAGATCAAATGGAATGTGGGTCCTTCAGACCAATATCTGTTCTTAATGTGGACTAGACTATTTACCTCTATTATGTCAAAGCGAATGGAAGAACTTATGCCTATGCTGATACATAATGATCAGACAGGTTTTATAAGACAATGACAAACACAAGATAATATAAGGAGGACACTACACATAATGAATCATATACATAAAAATAACATTGAATCAAATAATCAAGTATTGATGCCGAAAAAGCATTTGACTCGGTTAATTGGATCTTCCTCTACAGAGTATTACTCAGATTTGGTTTTAATGATACAATTCTAAAAACAATACAGTCCCTTTATAATAAACCCATAGCAAGGATCATAATCAATGGATATTTATCAAACTCTTTCACTTTAGAAAGGGGCTCACAAGGGATGTGCATGGTCACCACTACTATTTGCATTATATTTAGAACCATTAGCACAGTATATTAGACAGAATGAGGATATTAGAGGAATACATTTAAAAAAAAAAAAAACAGAACACAAATTGGCTTGCTATGCAGATGAAATTATCATATACCTGAGTCAACCAACACACTCATTACCAAAACTAATGCAGTCACTTGAAATATTTGGTCAACTATCAGGCTATAAGATTAATATAAGTAAAACACAGATACTTTCATACAATTACAGTGCCAAGAGAAATTAAAAATAGATTCCTGTTGAATTGGCAAACAGAATCATTCAAATATCTTGGCATCATTTTGCCAAAAGATCTCACAAAATTATTTGAGTGTAACTATCAGCCTATTCTTAAAAAAATTAAAGAGGATATAGAAAGATGGAATTTAATTCCCTTCTTTGATCTTAGCTCACGTATTGAGTCTATTAAAATGAATATCTTGCCTAGACTATTATACCTTTTCCAGACCTTACCTATAATAATTAATCAAAACCAGTTTAACGAATGGGATAAAATGTTATCAAGATTTATATGGCAGGGTAAAAAACCTAGAGTTTGTTATAAAACATTACAGCTAACCAAAGAAAAAGGGGGTTGGGGACTACCATCCCTTAGAGACTATTTGTTTGCAGCACAAATGGGAATCATAATATGCTGGTGTAACCCATCATATGAAGCCCAATGGAAAAATATAGAGCAGAGAGTATCCTCAGTTCCTATACAGGCAACCCTGGCCTATAGTAACTTACAAGACCATATTAAGGCTATTGACAACCCATGGATAAAACACACTCTCAATGTTTGGTGATCTATAATAACAGAACATAAACTTAAAAATGAGATTATGTCACTTAAATGGTGCGCATACGACTCAGAATTCACACCAAATAAATTAGACACTCGATTCAAATACTGGATAAATAAAGGGATTACGGCTCTATGTGACATATTGAAAGATGGTATAATAGACAGCTTTGAGACACTTGAAGAGAAATATTCATTAGAAGCACAAGATTTTTACAGATACTTACAAATGAGACATTTTGTTAATAAGATGATAGAAAATGGGGCTGAGACAAGGATCGGTTTAATGGAATTGTTTAGAATATAATATAATAGCATATAAATCAGATTTTCAAAGTAAAATGATCTCGGGTATATATAAATGTTTGCTAAATCTTAAAACACACTCAACTACTTACATTAAAAGTAAGTGGGAGAAAGAAGGAGGAATTGTTATAACTGAGGATGAATGGACAAAAATATGGAGGTCATGCTGGAAATTTGTCTATATGCTGGAGAAAATGTGGAAATCAAAAGGCGAATCACTATCACATTTTCTGGGACTGCTCGGTTATTAAAAAATATTGGAAAGAAATACACAATGCCTTACAAAATATTTTTGAATCTGTGATACCCTTTTGATTGTAAAATTCTATTTTTTGGACATATACTGGAGGAATGGTTAAAAAGGGATAAATATCTAATGAATATTTTGTTGGTGGCTGTTAAAAAGAGCATTACCAAAAAATGGTTGTCACATGAAAGTCCTACCCTAAATGCGTGGATGGAAATGACAATGGAAATTTATAAAATGGAGCAAATTACCGCATTTGTAAATCAGAAAATGGAACAATTTATTTCATTCTGAGAAAAATGGATTAACTATGCAACATCCCACAGACCTGAACTTCTCTGTTAACCTAAAATCGGAAGGATCACTCCCTTATGTACATAGTTTTGTTGCTGATGTATATGTATATCTTATTTTACTGGTTTATTTATTTATTTTTACTTAATTGTCCCCCGTCCTTTTTGTTAATTATTATTATTATTATTTTTTTATTATTTATTTATTTTATTTAAATATATATATTTTTTAATTATGTATAGCATTAGTGTACATGCGCACAAAAAGGAAAGCATATATTACTGAAAAAGAGAGCGGATGTACAAAATTTGTGCTTATATTTGTGAGTGTATTCAGATGTGTGACCTCTGACATGTACCTGATGTAAGTGTAAAACCTTTTGAGAAAAAATAAAATAATAATAATAAAAAATAACTTGATACAAGCCTCGACCTGTAAACAATGCAGAGAGATAAAGAGAGGAGTTACATGGGGTCTCTTGGGCTCATTAAAGACCAGACGAGCTGCAGCATTCTGGATCATCTGTAGAGGTTTAAGGGTGCAAGATGGGAGTCTGGCTAGAAGGATATTGCATTAGTCCAGCCTTAAAATGACAAAGGCTTGGACTAAAAGTTGTATAGCATGATCTGTTAGGAAGGGCCTGATTTTTCTGTTGTTGAACAGTACAAGCTTGGATGTTAGCCAAGGGTAGACAGTAGAATCTGGTGATTCACTGTATCAAATGCAGCAGACAGCTCCAGTCCACTGCTTTGACAATCCACAGGGCTTAACTGGCCGAGAGTAGTGGAATGTCCACATTTGAAGCCTGATTGGTTTGCATCCAGTAGGTTATTATTTGTTAAAAATGTGGAAATTTGGTTGAAAACAGCCATTTCCAGTGTCTGTAATTTTCAACTTTTGCGTTTCTTTGAGCAGCACAGGGTTACCCGGGCCTACTTGAAGGTGGTTGGGAATGTGCCAGTATGGAGTGAAGTGTTAAGGCAGGGAAACGTCCTGCAGGATGTGTGAGGGAATTGGGTCCAGTGGGCAGGTTGCGGGATGAGATGACAGGAGAAGTTTGTATAATTCTTCCTCCTTGAGGAGGGAGAAGGAAGAGAGTGATTTTTCTTCAGAGGGTCTTGTTTGATGGAAATTTGTGTTGGACATATTGGGAAATAAATTGTTAATTTGAGTGATTATGTGCGTGAAAAAGGAGGCCAGAGCATCAGCTGATTAGGTGTTAGTTAGGTGGTCAGAGGGGGTGGATGAGGACAGAGCAGGGTATTAAACATCCTGAATAACTTGCAGGTGTTTGATGTTCTGTTGATTTTGCAATTGCAAGCTCACAAAATGGATACACTTTCTTGAGAGACTGACCCAGTGTGATTGACTGTGACTGTTTATCTCATTTCTTCAGTGCAGACAGGTTTTTTTTTTTAAATAATAAAATATAATAAACATAGCTAACAGTGGAAAGTTGAACCAGTGTTGGCTGATTAGATGTTCAAACATGGTAACAAGTGCCAGCACTTGATTTTTAGAATTAATTTTTTTAGATTTTTAGAATTAAACATGCTTGAAGATCATTCCTTAATTAAGAGACAGGAATTTGCCAAACAGATCAAACGGCAAGATACAGGTGACATAAAATATTAACAAAATGTTAAAGAAATAAAGGTAATTCTGTTTTATTCTTAAATGTCTATCATTTCTTTAAGTACAGTATCACAACATTTTGTTACACAACTTGCTGAATGTTTCCAGTCTTTAGTATTTGCAGCAGCAGATATGTTTGCCCTGCTGCACTGCAGGGATTTCTGCAGGGAGAAATTTTGATCCTATTTCTCAGCAGGCCCACGGAGAGTTGTCTAAGAGAAGTGTCTGATATGGTAAATAGGCGCAGAATTACATAAAAAATTTAAGGGAGTGTTCGTTAATAAAACCTACTTAAGTCTCTTTCATGCAGAGAGATGCAAGCTTCTGAGAAAGTGCTGACAATTTCGACCAGAGATGGACAAGGTCAGGACAGGGTCACATGTCTCTGTTATACAGATAATTATTAGTTTGACCCCTAAACAGATTAATCATAGTAGAGGACTGCTACCTACCTTGCTCATGCATTTTACCTCCAAACATAATCAAGAACCATCACTTGCTGCAGTGCTGTTCAGCATCTTTTTTTTCACAAGGTCTTTGTAACCTCCATTCATTCATCTTTGATGAAAGCCTACATTACAAGCACTCAATGTCAGTAATACAGGCCATTCTTTGTCAAGTTAACTGTTATAATGGAAACACATTTACACATAATGGATATATCAGATAATAAATGTCAAAAAATTACCAAAATATCAGGATCAATGATCTCATATTGAGATCCGAAGAACTGTCATAATGTGACATTAAAACGGCAAGACGTAAATGTGCATTTTAGTATGAAAGGAAGCACGGCTCTTTATAAGTACATCAAAGCAAAGGAGACCTTTCAGTCTAATTAGTTTGTCCTTTATGAAAGGATTAAGGGCTCAGATTGTTATGTATTCATCAGATAGCTTAGCAAAGCTAATGGATGAATCAATGCTTGCCGCAACTGGTGGATCCTGTTCACAGGATTAGTAACATAATAGCTTCTTTCACCCATAAACATTTAACATATTCCTTGAAATCTTATTGTGTTTGGGAAGCGGTAACTACATGCATACAGTACAAATGTATCAGCTGTGTCAGTCAAAATGTTTTTGTTTTTTTTTGTTGGGTGAAAGCTGTTATGTTTTTTATGTCACAATGTGGTCAGTTACCAGCATGAGCGGCCATTGTGGTGATATCAGGATGTCATCCACAATATGCTGTAGAGAGAATTCATCTTAATAATCATCTTAATAAAAAAATCACCATAATTGTACTTATTTTATGTTTTACTCAAATGCACTCAGACTAACCTTTTGCACTACAAATAAGTTACAAAGTATTGCACGTTTTATACCTGCTTTTAGAAGTATACTTTAAACTTAATTTACTGTATGATTTGTATACTGATTAGTGTTTTTTTCCATGTAAACTTTATTGAAACTATTTATATATATTAAAATTTCAATATATTATATATAAAAATTTTATGTGTGTGGTTTAGGAATATTTTTGTCATGCACTTTGTGCTTGAAGAACAGATATTTTAAAAAAAAAAGTTTCATACGCACATTTTATTATATAAAACTCTGATATAATAATGTAAATAAATTGTAAACAACTGATATAATTGAGGCGACACGGTGGCGCAGTGGGTAGCACGTTCGCCTCACAGCAAGAAGGTCGCTGGTTCGAACCTCGGCTGGGTCAGTTGGCATTTCTGTGTGGAGTTTGCATGTTCTCCCCGTGTTCGCGTGGGTTTCCTCCGGGTGCTCCGGTTTCCCCCACAAGTCCAAAGACATGCGGTATAGGTGAATTGGGTAAGCTAAAATTGTCCGTAGTGTATGTGTGTGAACGAGTGTGTATGGATGTTTCCCAGTGATGGGTTGCGGCTGGAAGGGCATCCGCTGCGTAAAACATATTCTGGATAAGTTGGCGGTTCATTCCGCTGTGGCGACCCCAGATTAATAAAGGGACTAAGCCGAAAAGAAAATGAATGAATGAATGATATAATTGAGACTACATTGTAACTTTTTTTTAATTGCATGTTATTTTTGCATAACAGTGACACAAATAAAAAAATCTTTGAAATCCTAACCCTATCCATGGGTACCAGGCAATAGCACAGAAGCACTATGCATTGATTCAAGGATGTCTTGAATTTGTGACATAGGGAATCCATCTAAAGGTGTCTTGGCATTTAAAGTTCTGTGATCAATGCAGAAATACATGGCACTATCCTTCTTAGGAACTACAACTATGGGAGCTGCCCATTGATAAGTTGACTAGTTTAATTGCTGTTTGGCCACAGAAACAGCGTAGTCCTGTTTACGAACTTGAATCTCATCAATGATATTAATCTGGTGTCAGATCACAGCATTTCAGCTCAGGGAGTCTGTGCAGATGGTTGGCTGATCAAGCATAAGCATTTCTACCTGCCCTTTTTGGGTTTCGGGAACATCTTTTTGACTTGCCAGTTATTTAAATGGGGTGTATGTCAGTTTCGAATCTTTTAATGCATAAAAATACAATAATATGTGTGCAGATATTCTAGAAACACTTCTGTAAAATCTGATAAATAATGATACAGAGAGTTATACTTTGAAAAGCTGCATTTACCGGGTTGCCCAATTATATTTCGGCACCCTGGGTTACCCTGGTGGAAAACATTGTATTTCATTTCAGCCATGGAGGCTGCCTCCATCTACAGTGCATCTGGAAAGTATTCATAGCGCTTCACTTTTTCCACATTTTTTTATGTTACAGCCTTATTCCAAAATGGATTAAATTCATTTATTTCCTCAAAATTCTACACACAATACCACATAATGACAATGTGAAAAAAAGATGTTTAAAATTGTTGCAAATTTATTAAAAATAAAAAACCTGAAAAATCACATGTACATAAGTATTCACAGCCTGATTAAGGTGGACTTAGTGGTAAGTAGATTTTACAGTGTGGGAAGATTAAATAAATGATTTCATCATTGCTTGTCTTACCTGCTGTATGGTTCTTTCAAGGTTCTTTTACTTGTTGGCATTAAGATTTGAGCTCAGTGGGCAGAGTTCTTTCTATTTGCTGTATCTCATGTTGGTCCTGTGGCTAAGTTAAGATGTCCTGCATATGCTGTTCTATCACCGTTGCTTATCCCTGTCATGATGGCCTTCCATAGAAAACACTCCATCAGAGATTTCCAACTCATCAATTGTATGATCTAGCTTACACACGCTTGATTCCAAACAGGAAGTGATTACATTCTCTTCCTGAGGTGGTGGTGGTGGTGGTGGTTGTGGCACAGTTACTGTAAACTGTCCTTGTGCTTTGCCAAATGTCATTCTCTAAATGCAAATGTCTGAGAGAAAAAAAAAGATTTTGAACTGGTTCTTATCTGGTTGTGAAAATTGCAGTGGGATATAGTAGTCAGCAATTGAAGTGGATCAAAACCTTTTATTAAATTTGTTGTAAAACTGTTGAACAACACTCATTCTTGCCTTAGGACAGTTGTGTTTTGATCACTTTCAAATGTTAACTACTGTAGTCTGGTTCTATAGGAGTTTCACCCTCTGTCTCATCACATCGGTCAGGTCATTTTTGGTCACAGTGGTAGACCTTACTGGGCTTTTTTACAATACAATACTGTTTCCTTTTATTACAGCAAAACACTATTTTAGAGTTATTTACTGCATAATCTATAATCTACAGCAAGGGTTAACAGTGCAGTTGTATAAACTAATGTAGTTTAATACCTTAATGCATGTGCCCCAACCCTTCCCCCAAGTTTAGTGATACTATTGCACATTCTACATAACAACCTGTGAGTATAATTAGCCTATTTAAAAACATTTCAAATGTATCCATATCTGGTTATGCTTTTTATTTCCCTGTTTGAGCGCCAAATTGTGTAACAACTACACCTTTATCTTTTGTGCAAGTGTTACATGAAATGAGGAACCAAACAGACCAATTTCACTCATGAGTCAAGTGTATTAAATATAATTTACCCAGCACATACCAATGCAACATAACACAAACAAGTTAAATAGTTAGGATTGGAGCATAAAAACCAAACTTCAGTATCGATTGGTACCAAATTCCAGTATCGTGACAACCCTATTGTGCTATGTGGTTGGTCTGCTGGTTTGTCCATTAATGCCGTCTCTTTTTGTTATCACATGATCTGCTAAAACAAACTCACATTCGTTTTTTAATGGACATGCTGATCTTTATTTGGTTAATGTGTCCCCATTATACTATTTTGTTTTCTTACTTCTTTCTTATCCTACTCAATTGTGCATATTTTCAAAATGTATGTACATCTTGGCATTTTCATTAAGCCTTTTTTTGAGAGATATTCCAAAATGCGCATAAAAATAGGTAGATGGAAACATAACTACTGCAACCCCGGTCCCGGGGCAAGGAAAAGTTTTTTTGTTTTTTCAGTGATGTGTGATGTCAGATGTCTTTTCCCAGAAACCTCCCTTATGTAATCACTTCATGCAACTCTGTGATGATGATTTAGACTGATGAGTGATGCAATGTTTGAGAAACTGCATAGCTCTTTAAAGAGACACTGAACCACTCCGTCATTAGTCTCTTGAGCATGACGATCTTCCTTTGCTTCTTAGACATTCCATTTGATTACATTTCTGAAATCTCTTTGATTTCAACCCAGGGACATTATGGACTGACAGTAACAGCCAATATAATGAGTTCAAAGAAACAAAGAGCCTATTGAAGATTATAAACAACAGTGATAGCATAGTGTGATACAAATTAATGGCAATGGCATAAAAACACAATGAAAAATGCATGTGTGTGCAAGTGATTGAGAGAAAGACAATTAAAAGCACTGCACGTTTAGCATATTTCAAGGTAATTAAGAAACTCAATTTCACAGAGTATTACTGTTACTAAATTCATAAGGCAGAAAAAAACTCTTGAGAGAATGTTTTATCCAGATTTATACTAGGCAGAGAATTTTCATTACTCTACTCATAATTCTAACTGAATAATACATCCATGAGGCTGGAAGCACAATAATGTGCATCTAATAAATCCCAGGATGCTCAGATGTATTTCACAGTTCCTAGTTGGGTTGATAAACTATGCCCTCAAAAGTAAATAAATAAATAGATGAATTAATTAAATGGCTCAATGTATTTTAAATTAACATGAGATTACATATACATTCAGAATCAGAGAGATCTCCAGATAGAGCGCAATTATTTTGACAATTACATGGTTTAATAAGTCACTTTAACGATGTGATTAAATCGGGTTTGAAACAATGATATTTATAAAGCATTAGTGATATCTTGTTAATAGGGCTGTCAGATGTATTTGGATTTAAATAACTATTTCATATCTGACATGTTAATATTGTGTAATAAACAATGGATTTATGTATAATATATATACATAGCTGGGCTGCACGGTGGCGCAGTGGGTAGCACGTTCGCCTCAGAGCAAGAAGGTCGCTGGTTCGAACCTCAGCTGGGTCAGTTGGCATTTCTGTGTGGAGTTTGCATGTTCTCCCCGTGTTGGCGTGGGTTTCCTCCGGGTGCTCCAGTTTCCCCCACAGTCTAAAGACATGCGCTATAGGTGAATTGGGTAGGCTAAATTGTCCGTAGTGTATGAGTGTGAATGAGTGTGTATGGATGTTTCCCAGTGATGGGTTGCGGCTGGAAGGGCATCCGCTGCATAAAACATATGCTGGATAAGTTGGCAGTTCATTCCGCTGTGGCGACCCCAGATTAATAAAGGGACTAAGCCGAAAAGAAAGAAATTAATATACATAGCTGAACTTAGAAGGTGTAACTCTTGAGAGAGTAGGGACACCACACACACACACACACACATAAAAATTCAAATTCATCAATTCAAATTCATCAATTTAATGTAGTTCAACTCAATATCTGACTACACATACAAACAAATAAATAAACACAGACAGGTAACTGAAAAATTGACACATTCGACATATACAGTAATAGTATAACATAGGAAATCATGTTCATAAGAAGAGACATCCAGTTCCCACCAGATTCTTGTCACACCTATTAAAAATTCTACAGATTGAATTCCTTATGGCATACCTCTGTATATCTGAGCAGGTGCACAAATACTGAGACTTTGGACCAAGGCTGAAGACATGCTTGTTATTTCTCTCACACAGTCTAAGGAAAACACATAAAAGGACACTAAGATCCCATAGGTATGACCTTTTCCCAAAACCTCATCTCATAGCACCGTTCAGATGTTTTAATTTTATATGAAACAATTTGAAAGACTCTAAAAATGTCACCAATTATACATTGCCCACCATATTTTTCTTTTCTGATTACTATATAATTATCTTACGTGTAATTTTTTTTAAATCGTTAATCATTATAATAACGGTGTGGAGTTATGCATATTACATTTAATTTGTGTGCTAATTGGTCTGAATGTTAAATTAGGCAAGGGAAAATATTACTTTGAATGTGAAGTCTATATAAGAGTCAGCTGGCTCAGACCTTCCAAATATGCCAAGATCTTGCTTGGTAGTGTGTTAAAAGACAGATAGATAGATAGTTAAATAAGCATTAATTTTGATTATGACTTATAAGTGTCATTAATTTAATTCATCTTTATTTCTATAGCGCTTTTACAATGTAGATTGTGTCAAAGCAGCTTAACATAAAGTTATAGTAAATTAAAAACTGTGTCAGTCCAGTTTTCAGAGTTGAAGTTCAGTTTAGTTTAGTTTAGTTCAATGTAGTTTAAATGTCACTGCTGAAAGTCCAAACACTGAAGAGCAAATCCATCGATGCGCAGATCCACAAGTCCCAAACCAAGCAAGCCAGTGGCGACAGTGAATATCTTTACATGGACACCAATAATTTTAATATGATTAAGACAATAATCTGATTAAGAGTCTACCATGTAAACAGGGATTTTTGATTAATTTAATCCATTTAAGGTCATAATCGAACTAGACAGAAATCGTATTAAGACATGGAGTATGCTGATTTTAGTCGCATTATTGAAGTGCAGTACATATTTGTAAACACCTTAATTAAATAATTACCATCGTGAAAGAATTTTGCCCCATTTTGCACCAAAGATAGTCTATACACACATGGCTGTTTGACACTATTCTCTGCACCTACCGAGTCAGTGAAGGACCACAGACCCATACGGCATGCAATATCAAATTTCATTAAAACTACACTCTTCCAGCAGTTCATACGCACATCCAGTATCTCGTTTGTCACAGGGAGCATGCATAAAATGTTCCTGAATGAAAGAGAAAGTACCAAACTGCAGGTAAAGTCGACAAATTAAAAATGAAACACCCGAAATTACATGAAACTCCGGAAGGAAATGTGGATAGCACGGTGACGCTATAACATGTAAAATGGGATCATGAAAGGAACATTCAAAAGCAACTCATGCAAACACCTTAATCATATTATTGTCTTATTTAGATTAAGGAAAATAATTTGATTACTGATGCATGTAAATGTAGTCACTGGTGAGGAACAAACTTCACTAATTGATGAAAGTGAGGGGAAAAAAACTTCTTGTGCAGAACTGCAGTCTAGGTGCCGGAGGCTGGAGAACGCTGGACGTCCATCGTTAAGAAGCTGCAGGTCTGAAAATGTCACTGGCAGGTGTTTAGGCTGGCCCACGGGACCAATGTGGAGACTCGTCTGTCACTGGGGTCTTTCAGGAATCAGTCTCATGCTCTCCACTCATCCATGACCACCACAGCATCTGCATAGGATACTGCCCAATCCAGGATAATGGAGACCTTGGGATAATGAATGATTAATAAATACAGTACTAAGCCTATATGTCATCTTTTATTTTAATGATTCCTTTTGATATTATGATGACAAATTTCTTTCTGAAGCAGACATTAGATTATCAATACTGCTATAATGTGATATTGTATAGACCTCCTAACCACATATTCTACTGAATGTAAAAACTTTGAAAATTAGTCAAGTCATCTCTATTTATATAGCGCATTTTTCAAAGTAGATTGTGTCAAAGCCACTTTACACAGATTAACTTGGAAAAAAAGACAACAATATTTCAGATTTTAGAGCATATTCAGAATATCAGGAAGGCGGCGATGCAGTGGTAGAATGCCATTGTAGTTATGGTTAGTTCAAAACTGATTTAGATCAGTTTAATATAAATGTCACTGTTGAACGGCATTTCAATGAAGAGCAGCTCCACTGACCCCAAGCAAGCAAGCCAGAGGTGACAGTGGCATGGCAAGGCGACAAAACTCCAACAATTGACAAAAGTGGAGAACAAACCTTTGGAGAAACCAGGCTCAGTTGGGGGACCAGTTCTCCTCTGGCCAAATGGAGAAGAGGCACAGCTGCAGTTGTATATAATAATATATATATGTGTGTGTGTGTGTGTGTATAATTATTATTATTACTAATAAATTTAAAGCTATCCGAAATATGCTGAGATACAGAAGTCCATTTAGTTATCTAACAGTTATTACTTTTAAACATGGATGTGCATAGTTATTGTGTAATAGTGTAACTGTAAAATGGCCTAGTGTGCCAAAAATCTAGATTTGTCCCTGAGTTGCTTACAGCCAGCAGAAAGTGTAAACGTCTTATTTCTTACTCCTTATTTTACGATACAACCACTCACATGTTATTCTTATCTTACAAATATTAAGGAAACCACTACAATCTGCAGATTCTGCACAACTCAGAAAGTCACTTCTACAAATTGCTGTCATGTATTTTATGTGTTTTGGTCTGTCTGTGTGGCAATTCAATTCTCAATTCCCGGTTGCGGGTAAAAGGATATACGCTGCATATAACATATGCCAGAGTAATTGGCGGGTCATTCCGTTCAAGCTGAAGGATAGTGAGCAGTGTTGGGGAAAGTTACTTTTAAAAGTAATGCATTACAATATTAAGTTACTCCCCAAAACAGTAACTAGTTGCGTTACTTAGTTACTTTCTATGGAAAGTAATGTGTTACATTACTTCTAAGTTACTTTTGCGTTACTTTTCTTACCTTTACTGAGGCTTGATCTCTTTCAGAACTTGCAGGTTTTTTTTGTTTTTGTTTTGTTTTTTAATAGAGAAGCTCTGCAATTTACAGCACACTGTATAACCTTTATTTACCTTTAAAAAAACACATCAAATAATAATAATTTAGGATAATGTTATTTTCTGAGAACTTCCTGAGCCCAGAGGCTCTACATGCCGTATATACAGAAAGTTTAAAGCACTGTGTTATTGTTTTAAAATCAAACAAGTTATTCCCAAAAAAAAAATCAAAAACTACTAAATTTCAACAGTGTTATTTTTTTATGTTTTCCAAAATTCTTCTAGTTTATTTTAAATGTTTTTTTTGTTGTTGTATTTATTTATATATATATAT
>CAIGQV010001319.1:5101546-5199082 GCA_903798115.1 Danio jaintianensis | reverse complement strand
CAGTTGGCATTTCTGTGTGGAGTTTGCATGTTCTCCCAGTGTTCGCGTGGGTTTCCTCCAGGTGCTCCAGTTTCCCCCACAGTCCAAAGACATGTGCTATAGGTAAATTAAATAAACTAAATTGGCCGTAGTGTGTGAGTGAATGAGTGTGTATGGGGTGTTTCCCAGTATTAAGTTGTAGTTGGAAGGGGATCCGCTGCGTAAAACATATGCCGGAATAGTTGGGGGTTCATTCCACTGTGGTAATCTCTGAAATAGAGACTAAGCTGAAGGAAAATTATTGAATGGATGAATATTTTTAACATTTTATTTAAGATTTATTTAAAAAAATTTTTTTATTATATTTATATCTAATCATTTTTTGTTAGTTTAGTCCCAATTTTGGCTTTGAAACTAAATCTAATGTATATGAACAAATATATTATTGTAACGAATGCTATGAAAAAATTATACATTTAAAGAAATATTTATTAAGGTTTATTCACTCATTTTTGCAGAGCACTCTCTCTATATATGAAAACCTCATGATACATTTTGTAGCTTTGTTTATTTTATGTCATGTATTATTGTATGTGGCACTCGCCTAAGGTCCAAGGCCTCAAGCCTCAGAAACTAGTTAATCCAACTACGCCACCCTGGTGGGGGGCCAGGGAAATACACCCAGCTAGGACTCACAGGTAAGTTTTAACCACTTTGAGGGCAAGGAATAGACAGCGATACCAGAGGAACAATACAAAAATATATTTTTTTATTGTGAAAGCACAATTTAAAAGTTCACAAATCAATGAAAACAGTTTTAATTTCCCAGCCAGGCGTAGCGGGAGCAGGGTAGTCCAGCTGCAACTCAGAATGGTCAGTTAACCCACCTAAATTTCACCCCACATCAACCACTGCACACACACACTAATGGAAATCGTATCACTCCACACAGCCCCCTGTGAAACACCCCCGAAGGGAGCGACTGGCCTCCCTGCTCCGCAACCAGGCCGTAATGGCTCCTAAAAATAGAAATTAAACGCACATTAAAATCAAAATAAGAGATAATAACTGCACAAAATAATAATAATAATAATAACTCGTTTACCAGACACTCAAAAATGATACCTCAAAATCAGCTTAATACATACAAAATGCTCATGAACGCCCAGCCAAAACAACCGCTGCACTTAAATCGGGCCGGCTGCACATAACACTCACACTGAAATCACAGGATCCGGAATCAGAGAAAGAAACACTCGTAGAGTAACAATGCCCGTAAGCAAAAATGTTTGTAAATAAACCGATAGATGAATATCAATGGGCAAAACAAGTATTAAATGTCGGCAAACAAAACAACAAATGCTGGTAAGCAAGCCATTAACAAGTGCTGGTTAGCAAAACAAATATTAAACACTGGTAGACAAAACAATGAATAAATGCCAGAAAGCAAAAGCAGAAGAATGAAAACAACAGTAATGAAAGCAAAACAGCAGCGTCACATGCCGAGTCTTCTACCAAGGATCGTCATAAGGGTCATAATATTCCACGTCCCCCTTTATGGTTTAACGAGATGAGAATGCAGTAAATTACAACGACCGCACCCCATTTGCTTAAGTAAGAAAAGACGTACTTACGTGTCGGCTGAAGCCCATACAGTGCTATATGGTTACTCACAAGTATCACTGCTCAAATGTGCCGGTTATCACCACGCACCCACTTGTCTCTATAACTGAAAGTGAAACAATAAATACCAATGCCAAAAACAGCAAACGTGTTCAACATATCATCACACATACCTGTGAAGCAAAACAGACACCACCAACACCACTCTAATTTAACTACAGATAGCACAGATTTAGCACAGTTTCAACCCCTTCACAATAATACAAGATAGTCATCTTACCCTACCTGAACACAAATGGGTAACAAAAAGGCGCACATCATGAAAAGGAGAATGCCACGAAGCAAAAAGCCCAAAATCAACAGGACGCCACTCACCCGTCAAAATATGAGTCCTTAAATAGTCTGGCCTTAAATTGGTCTACCAATCACTCGCTGACCCAACCCAAAATTACTTACCTTGTCACATATGCAAAGGTTTGTGTTGTTCATGGAAATTGTCTGCCATTTAAATAGAATATGTCTTTTCTGAGATTGTACATGAATAATGATGTCATTAACATTAATGATTTTAAAAAAGAGGGCTGAAGGAGCAAGTTGATCAAACACACCGAAGACGGCCTTGAGCTGAAATGTTTGTGTTTTGTCCTACTCGTAAAAATAAAAGGAAAGATTATTTTAATGAGTGCAGATCTTGGTTCCAAATACACATGATGATGAAAGTGTGTGTTTTATTGTAACGCTTTCATGATTTTAAGGTCTTCTTGCACAAAATGAGAGCTGATGTAAGCTTTCTGCCCTAAGTGCTGTGCATGTTTCTGAAAGATAAAACAAATGTGTAATATACCCATGTTAAATCATCAAAGTGCAACGCGTGACACACAACAGCTATTTTCCATCTGCCACTCAGGCAAAATGACCATCAGGATATTCATAACATGCTTTGTGGCACAGATCTTGTTTTAGATTCTCTATGAGAGTGGATCTGCATTGCTCTGTGTAAACAGAGCTAGCTAAATGCTGCCTCAATGCAAATAGATTCACATTTTGTTTCCAACAGTTAAACTGGCCATCTGCATGACATTTCTGCATTTGTAAAGTAGAGGAAAATCTGGTGGCGAATTCTGTAGTATGTTATATTGACAAGTGGGTCTGTATGGGAGTGGGGGAGACAATATAATTATTATCTGCTAAAGCTTTTGACACTGTGCTGTCAAAGCATCTTTAATCATCCCATTTACATGTATGCTGAGCGTTAAAAATACAAATGACTAACATTATTAGCCATTTTTATTTGTTAGCCCAGGTGTTCACATTCCTGAGAATCACTGTTAGACTAAACAATTAGCCAAATTGACATTATCTTGCTAATCAACTTCCGGTGCCACTTTTTTGTATTCACAGTATGAGCTGCTTCCCTCTGGTAGATTGATCGATTGATTGGTTTATTTACACTGTGTGTTTGCTTATTATTATTATTATTATTAGATTTTTTCCTAACAATTTGTTTATTGTATGTCTGCAGCAACATGGTGTCCATAACAAAACTACTACTTTATATTGTCCCTTATACCTGTGAATTTACACAGAAACTAGTGTAATACGTGGTAGTGTAATACATGGTTTACACGGTAACGTGTAATACTGGCTTTTCTACTCCCATGTGACAAGTTACTGAATAGTGTTTATAAATGTTGCTGGTATATGAAACAATCAAATTATTTATTACTTCATTTATTAAAAACTTAATATATGAAACCTTGTAGTTCTGCTGTTGTTTATAAACTCCAGTTTTGATGTTGTACAATGAGGACATGTAATAAGTCTCATTATTATATAAATCCCAAATGTCCCAATGTGTAGTGATCCAAGCTCATCTATGTCCTTGCCAGTGCCCGAATTCTTGTGCATGACATCACTGGGATCCGTCATTCGAAAGCATGGCTTTTCCTATCACTGCTATGCGGACGACACGCAGCTTCACCTTGCGTTCCATCTGGATGATCAATCGGTTTCAGCACGCGTCTTGGCATGCCTGAGTGACATCTCGCTCTGGATGAGGAACCATCACCTACAGCTGAACCTTACGAAAACTGAACTTCTCGTCATCTCCGCCAACCCTAAGATCCGTCACAACCTCTCTGTTCAACTGGGATCATCGACCACTGCACCCTCCAGAACAGCCAAAAACTTGGGAGTAATAATCGATGACCAGCTAACCTTCACAGATCATATTGCCAACACTGCCAGGTCCTGCAGATTCCTTCTCTACAACATTAGGAAGATCAGACCTTTTCTCTCAGAGCATGCTGCACAAATCCTGGTACAAGCTCTGGTCCTGTCCAGGCTGGACTACTGCAATGCTTTACTCGCTGGACTCCCGGCCTGCACTATCAAACCTCTACAGATGATACAGAATGCAGCGCCAAGAGTAGTCTTCAATGAACCAAAAAGAGCGCATGTACCACCCCTCTTTGTCAGGTTACATTGGCTCCCTATAGCTGCCCGTATCGAATTCAAAGCTCTGCTCATATCCTACAAGACCACCACAGGTTTAGCACCCGCCTACCTTCACTCACTAATACAGACATATTTACCCTCCAGACCACTGCGCTCTGCTAACAAGCGTCGTCTCATGGCGCCGTCCCAAAAAGGTAAGAAATCACTCTCTCGCACTTTCTCTGAATCGGTCCCACGATGGTGGAACGATCTGCCTCTTACAACACGTTTGGCAGACTCTGTGTCCATCTTTAAAAATCGCCTTAAAACTCATCTCTTTCGTCTACACCTGACCCACTAAAAAAAAAAAAAAAAAAAACCCTTGACTGCACTTAGCTCGTATATTGCGTTTTACCTACTCAAGACTAGTCCGATTTCACTTATGTATACTTTGTTTTCTCTTGTACTGATTGCTTCTTTTGTGAACCTCAATTGTAAGTCGCTTTGGATAAAAGTGTCAGCTAAATGACTAAATGTAAATGTAAATGCATGACCTATTGATCCATGACCTCGGGAGCTGATTTAGATGCACTCTAAGTCTACATATCTTCCTCAACTGTTCTCATTGTTTTCCATAATGATTAATTTCCTACATATACCTACCTGTGGATTATGATTCTTTGGTAATCCCCCACCCCCATTCCTCTGTCTGTGATCTCTGATTCGATTCCACCTGCCGTATTCAAGCTAAGTCATACTGATAGTTTGTCCTTTTCCTGAGTTCTCTGAGAATAAAGGTCAACATTAAGACTTACCTGTATGTTCTTCGACTGCGTGTCCTGGCAGAGATCTAGCTATATTGTAGTTATTATTTTAGCAGCTTTATCAGTGCCACCTTTAGTTTTTTTTTGCTGAATATCTATATTTGTATTTCACTAGTATTTCAGTAAAACATCATCACAAGTGCACAAGGCATGCTCTGTGATTACTGTCATAACAGGCTGAATGAAACATCTATTTTTGTTGTATAGATACATGCAAGACATTATTCAAAACTGTAAAGGGTGAATTGTAAAAAACTGTAAATTACATTAATTTATTTATATCCTACTCTACCAAAAACAACACTGTGCCTTTGTAAAGTAACAAATCGTTATATTTTTATATAATGTTTTCCTCTGTTGTTAATGGTGCCATTTGATATTAATTTATCTTTTTAATGTTATCATTGAGAGCGTCACGGTGGCGAAGTGGGTAGTATGATCGCCTCACACCAAGAAGGTCGCTGGTTTGAGCCTCGGCTGGGTCAGTTGGCAATTCTGTGTGGAGTTTGCATGTTCTCCCCGTGTTCGTGTGGGTTTTCTCCGGGTGCTCCGGTTTCCCCCACAAGTCCAAAGACATGCGCTATTGGTGAATTGGGTAAGCTAAATTGTCCGTAGTGTATGTGTGTGAATGAGTGTGTATGGATGTTTCCCAGTGATGGGTTGCAGCTGGAAGGGCATCCGCTGTGTAAGACATATGCTGGATAAGTTGGCGGTTCATTCCGCTGTGGCGACCCCTGATTAATAAAGGGACTAAGCCGAAAAGAAAATGAATGAATGAATGAATGTTATCATTGCTTACGGCCATTCCACCCTGAGCACGCCTGATCTCGGAAGCTAAGCAGGGTCGGGCCTGGTTAGTACTTGGATGGGAGATCGCCTGGGAATACCAGGTGCTGGAAGAGGCAGCACGGTGGATCAGTGGTTAGCACTGTTGCCTCACAGCAAGAAGGTCGCTGATTCGAGTCTCAGCTGGGCCAATTGGCATTTCTGTGTGGAGTTTGCATGTTCTCCTCCTGGTGCTCTGGTTTCCCCTACAGTCCAAAGGCATGCACTATAGGTGAATTGGATGAACAGTAGTGTATGAGTGCGTGTGTGTGAATGTAAGCGTGTATGAGTGTTTCCCAGTACTGGGTTGCGGCTGGAAGGGCATCCGCTGCGTAAAACATATGCTGGAATAGTTGGCGGTTGAAAAATAGGTGGTGACATTTTTTGTTGCTTATTGCCTTGTTATATCTGATGGTCATATAGCCCATAACACTCGCGTTTCAAAAACCAGATGCATTTAGACCTGTCCAGTTTTGTCTGGAATCAGACCACGTCCTGAGGGGTTTGAGCAATTGGATTTATATCAGTCTTGAATGCGATTGGATTTATATCCATCTAGAATGCGTTTTTTTAAAACACCTTCGAGAATAAATTTCTAAATTTACACCTGCCCGTTTGACGATCAGATAGCTATCTGATCAGAAAGAACTCATGAAGTGACCAGATGTAAACAGCTCCCATGTCTAGGTGCTTGATATTATACACATGTGAGCAATATAGTGTAATATAGTGTATCAGTATGCAAGCTTAAGCATGCAAGCCTTGATAAGCTAAGGAGAGGATAAAGGAAAAGATGCAGAGACACTGGGATCTTCTCAATATCTTTCCTCATTTCCTCGCTCCTCTGTCCTCCATCCTACGACCCGGAAAGTGATTAACCTCAGCCATCTTGTAGGACATCATAATTGCACCACAAGGAGGCGAGGATCAAAACAAGAGGAGTCAATGTGCATCACGTTTAGTCAATAACACACAGGTGTATCCTTTACAGAAGCGTGTTATAGACTAAACGTGACACACATTGTAAATTCTCCTCCCCTTCACATCTGCACCAATACAGCAAAAAATACAAACACACATAAATGTGAATTAAGCATTGTATTTGGTAATTGTGGGTTAAATTTTCACAGTTCCAGCATTTTGATGTATAATGCACTTTTCAGCACAAATAAAAGGCAGTTCATTGGAGTTGGAATAATTCATTGTTAATAATAACTGGTAAAATAAAAAATACAGACAAATGTGGTGTTTTGTGGAGGTTGAAACTATTACACTATAAATAATTATCTCTAATGTTTAAGAATCCTGTTGTGCAAGCAAAACTAGTGGTATAGAGTATGCATTAAATGAAGACGTAGAAATGATGTTAAGCGAGTATATATAGTTTCACTTGATTTAATTCCTCTGTCTTCACATCTTGCATCATTCCCTCGCACCCTAAGGAGGTGGAGCTAAGATGCGAGAAAAGGAAGTGCACGTATTTATGCACGCACCCACTGCACGTATTTTTCACACATATTGGATTCACCCAAGCTTGGCTTTTTTTTTTCTTCTCCCTGTCAGACAAGAAGGAGGTATAAAAAACAGCATGTTGTTTGTCAGACTAGCAGGTCTAGTTCATTCTGGGTGTGCCCTGACCTTTTCAAATGTGATTTCCAAGACCCTTTCATTCCTGATGGGCCTTCGCAAGAGGAGTGCAGCCAGTGGCAGTCCTCCTCATGAGGAAAGGTCAATTCTTCAGAACATCCTGATCCCAAAATACACATGAGCTGTTTTCCATGTGGCAGAGTGAAGGGGAAGCATACAGTGTCAATGAATAATGTTGCCACTAATATAAAGGAAATGAAGAAAAGTCAACAAAACCTGTGGAAATCATGATTGGCTGAAGAAGGTGTGAGTGCTTATTATTGATATAGGCTTTTTTTTTTTTCATGTTTCAAAAAACATTGCCACTGAGCATTTTAACTAATACGAATGTTATTTCATTGCATACTTTTAGAGTTCAATTTACTTTGTATTATATTTGTGGAGCAGAACTTGTGATTGAGTAAGCATTTTAAAATTGTTGAAATAAGGTATGTGTTTCAAACACAGACTTAAATTATTTTCAAGTTTTATTATACAAACCCAGGCTCATTCTGTAAATGTAAACACTATATACATTTCTGGAGAGCGCCAAAAACGTCCCAGGAGGTACATTTTTTCAGTTTTTGTTTTTGCAAATCCACCAGAGGCCACTGTGTTCGGTTTTCGAGATCTCAAATTTCTCTCGCGAGTGCCATTCTCGCCTGCTCTTTTCGCGTAAATCCACCAGAGGCCGCTATCGACTGACTGACTGACTGACCCACCCTCCTCCTTCCCTAAACTCAACCAATAGTACCTGTAGTGTTTGTTTTAAAAACGAAATGCAGCCATATGTACTTCTGGCTACATCATTTGCGATCTTCAGAAATGTATATAGGGCTACGTTTTCAGAATGAGCCTATGTTGTATTATGTACATATTATATAATTTTTTTTATAAATTATACTTGCTTAAAAGACTTAAATGGGACTGCAGAGGTTGTAGTGGAAACATCATCAGGCCAGCTGGCATCATAACAGCTTTGTTTATAGATAGACTGTTGTGGAGTGCAACACACACATTTCCTGGAAATCTTTCTAAGACATCCTGTGGCCATGACTTCTGAAGCTCAGACAAGGTTGGTGTTTGTTTCAGGATTGGCCAACAAAAATATGAAATCATTGCAGCAAAATGTCTATTGTTGTAGTCCCATTGGTCCCAATGGTCTCAAACTCAATTCCTGGAGGGCCGCAGCTCTGCATAATTTAGCTCCAACCACTTCCAACTCACACCTGCTTAATAGTCTCTAGTAGTCTTGAACACCTTGATTAGTTGGGTCAGCTGTGTTTGATTAGGGTTCGAGCAAAACTGTGCAGAGCTGCGGCCCTCCAGGATTCGAGTTTGAGACCTATGCATTAAACCATACAAATGTCTCAATGGCAATACTGCTACAAAAGAAAACAAACAAATAAAATAAATAAATAAATATAATAATTTAAATAAAATAATTAAATATAAATGACTAAAATAAATAAATAAATAAATAAATGTCTACATTTTAAATGTATTATTTTTGATTATTAAAACTATTATTTATGTTGCACCGTGGTCCTGCGAGACATGTAGTGGAATGACCATAAAGCTCAACTTGACTTGACTTATTACTTATAGATTTTTTACATGAGTCATATGCTATTTAATTCAATTGCTTTCATCCGTACCATTTCTCTTACTATGGCTGCATATTTCTTTGTTAATCAACAGTACATCTTATTAGAATTATAGTAAGGTTATTCCTAAATTATCTGATATTTTATTATCAGAAATTCTCAAACATACTCACGGCATCTATATCAAGCCTTAAGTACATCTATAGCATATTGAGTATACCAGTTTAAATTACTCACTGAACCAGAATTTAGAATTAAGAAAAAAAAGATACTAAATCTTGCACCATTTCTAAATGTCAGTACTGTGAGATCTGCTTCCTCTAATCTATAAATGTGATTATCCATTAAGGAATAGAAGGTGATATTCATGGGCTTTTGGACACTCTGACTCCCACATCACAGTGGATTTAATTGATTCTGTCCCAGCTGGCCCTCAATGGCTAAATTAAAAGAAGAAGGAAACAAAAGCAATGACCATCTCAATTAATAGCTAAGAACTATGGGTCATGCTGGGGTGGAGGTAGAACATGTCAGCCCAGTTGGTGTTCTTACAGTATTCATCACTGCTATGACTATTGGCACCCCTGGCTTTCTTACTGGCTGTGTCCAGGCACACTATCCTGGGTAATTGGATGGCTTCAATAGCAATTGAACCTCTCTGTACATCTGCAGGGGCTTTGCTGACCTTTGAAGAGAAAACAGTGTAAATAATCTCTACATTATAATGGAATACGGTTTCATTAACTCCCAACCCAGTATAATATTACAGTGTAAAAAAAAAATGCTGGGTTCCACACAATTCCTTCATGTTGTCTCAACACAAATCGATAGTTAACATAATTTATTTATTTTTACAAATTTAAGTGGATTGAACAATTAAGTTATCTCCAAAAAACGTTTGTGAATTGTGTTGTTTCAACTCATTTTAAATAAGTAGTTCATAAGTAGTTTTAAACAAGCAGTAAACATAATTTTTTTGAGCGTAAGGAACCAACATAGGCTCATTCTGAAAACGTAGCCCTATATACATTTCTGGAGATCGCAAACTATGTAGCCAGAGCTACATATGGCTGCATTTCCTCTTTAAAATGAACGCTACGTGCAGTATGATGCCATTCCTTTTCTCACTTACCAGCTGACCGCTTACCTCCATGTAGACGGCTTTTCCACTGTTACCAGTTTGTCTGGTAGCTCGACACGTACGTTGGCGGACTTGAGACGCAGAGTGGAGATGACCACGACAACGATGTTCGAGTCCGGTGAATAACGGTTCCAGAAAGCAGGTAAGACAAAATCCAAAAAATAAAATAAACAAGAAAATAACAGGGTGAAAATGTGGTAAAATCTGAAAACGTGGTAAAAATCTGGCTGCCGTAAGGTCTTTTCTTTTTCTGGATTGCTTTTGAAAACATAGCGGTTGGGTTTAGGGAAAGGGGTGGGCGGGTCAATCGGTGCTTTTTAAAACACTATTGGTTGGGTTTAGGGAAGGGGGAGGGTGGGGGCATCAGTCGGTTGGTCAGTCAGTCAGTCGACAGCGGCCTCTGGTGGATTTACGCGAGAACAGCAGGCACAAATGGCACTCGTGAGAGAAATTTGATATCTGAAAAAGCGTACACAGCGGCCTCTGGCAGATTTGCGAAAACAAAAACGTAGCTCCTGGGACTTATTTAGCTTTGTCCAGAAATGTATATAGGGGTACGTAATCAGAATGAGCCTGGGTTGTAAGAAACCGTTAACTCAAAAAAGAAAGGAGTAATTTTCTCTACCCTCATATTATTCCAATCTCATACGCTGAGACTAAAACACGTTAAATTGATTATAAAAACATTAGGGTATTATAATATTTCTGTTATTAAGTGGTGATTTCTGACAAAACTCACATTCTTATTAACATTTAAACCAGGGTTTGACCATGAGTACTGCTGGTTCATCAGCGGTTTTTTAAAGACATTTCAACTATAATGTGGAAAATGGCTGAGATGATTATTCAGTAATTTTCAAATTGCAAACACATGAGGATGAATATATTAGATTTTTTTAAAGATGCACCATCATCAGCTTGGAGGAGTGTGACTCTCTGCATGTCAATTTGCCTGTCTGGGTTTTGAATGCATGCTCCAAAAATAACTGAAAGTTAAAGAAGGTAAAGTTCTAAATGTGGTAGAAATGATCATTTCAGTCAGCAATGAAATGCCAAACAGCAACAGTTGACTTTAAAGTCAGCATGGATTTAAAAAGAGATGCGAGTTGGTTGATTCAGTACATTAGCTTAGGTCAGAAAAAATCTTATTTTCTGTCAGACAAAATATGTCTGCACCTGTTGATATAAGTTTAACGTTTAGGAATTTGTGTGGCAAATAAAATTAGCATCAAGAATGTAAATATTATATGAAGGTGGTTTGATCAGCGTTTTCATAATAGCCTACACATTAATTTTATTGCTGTCCATCTGCAATTGATATTGCAAAATGGGGATTCAGCATAAGTTTATTTATTTATTTGACATATGTTTATATTAGTTTGAAATGACAGTTTGTTTAAACAACCTACACTGATTTAGTTGAATCACAGGGAGTTTTATAGTCATCTCAACTTACATCAGTCAAACTGACAAAAAATATAAAGTTAAACTTTGTATAACTAAAGAAATGTTGTTAAAATCCGATTAACTCATTAATATTAGTTAAAGTAACATAAAAAACATTTGTTTTCGTGACTTTTTGTCATAACATTTTTTAGTGTAACTATTGCTTGAGTTTTACATCACTTATAGTCCCTAAATGTATGTAAATGGGATTTAAATGCCCCCCCCCTCTATCCCCACTACTTCTCAAACCAACATTACACCGTTGATTATAAAATAATAATATGTTAAATTAGATTATTTCTTATAGTCCAATATATGACTATGAATCTACAATGGCTTATCTGTTGTATATATTGTAAAACAGAACAAAGGCTGGGTAAATATGCAAAAGTACAATTTTCTCAGGAGATCAGGGATGTGCCCTGGCTGCCAAACAGCACATCACCGGAGCACACAGTGAAGGAATGTTATTACATGCTGTGCTGCCAGTCATTAGAGGGCTGAGAATAAATGCACTGGCTCCTTTCCAATCCTTACACCTGGAAATGGGCTATCATGGGGCAGGAGCAGGCTGGATGGGAGGAAAAGAAAGCTTTTATTACTAGAACCTCATTGTCTACTATTTTTATGTAGGTCAGTTAATCATATAGTTTATGGCAAATTATTGGTCATTGTGCTTTATTATGACTCATAGACTGAGCGTGGTTTCTCCCTAGTTGTTGATGTATTTTCCCCTTTGGATTTATTTGTGGGGTTGGTAGAGCTGTCTTACAGTTCAATCTCATGGCAATTCGTAACTTTTTGACTTAGTGGCTAATTCGTTTGAATTTGAATGATCTAATTTGTACAATTTAGCAAAATCTAAGCTGGTTGGTTAAGTTGCATTCTTCAACACTGGCAACATCAAAATGACTGTTGATTTTGAAAAATGAGACATTATTGTCCAGAGGTGTCAAACTGAGGCATTCTGAGTGCAACTTCCAAAAGACAGAACATACATTTTTACATTTCATACAATTGATATTTAAGTTTTGTGATTATTGTATAAAAGCATGAGCACATTCATCCATCCATCCATTTTTCAACGCTTATCCGGAGCCTGGTCATGGGGGCAGCCATCTCAGTAAGAAGCCCCAGACATCCTTCATCCAAGGCATTTCCAGGCAGCAAATAATGAGTGAAGTTATACAATGTGGTTGTCAAAGAACAGTAAAGATGAGAAGGGATTCAAGCATCCATGTCACAGCTGTCTATATTTCATCCCCTATTCATCCATGAATGCCTTCATTAAAGTTCCACTTACTATTTGCAAATTGTTTGAAGCATGAGGCTTATCTAGTGCTCAGTAACATCCTGATGGACATGCTGTTGCTTTAGGTTTATTAGTATTATTGCAACATGCTGGTACCCAGATAAACTTCCAACATTAAGCGTAAGCTCTTCCGGTACTGCTTTCAAAGGACATGCTGATCTTCTCAGCTGCTCATAATCAAAAAGCACACATTTGATGCTACTGTCCTTCTGTGAGGTATTTCAGTTAGATTCTTCCTGTCTGCATATTGCTGGGGGGGAGGGGGGGGGTTGTTTTGGAGAGTTACAGTGTGTAAAATAAGCATTAAACATGTGATGATTTTTTCCTGGTAAATATATTTGTAAATGAGCTGTTGACATGAATTTGACACTGATTTTGCTAAAACCAAACAAATAAAACAAAGCACAAATAATTTCAGGAAAAATAGTTATGTGTAATAACAATGCAATAACATAAGGAGGAAGTGCTGAACTACTGAAATGTATTTAATACTTATAGTATAAAAAGGCTTTTTTGTAATGACAGCTTTAAGACACTTCTTGTATGGAGAGAAGAGTCACATGCATTGCTCAGGTGTGATTTTGCTTTCCCCCAGACTGAGTCTGAAAATCTTGACGGTTCTGTGGGTCTTGTCTATCAACTCTGATCTTTAGTTCTTATTTTTTATTTGATTCAGGTCAGGTGATTGGCTGGGCCATTCTAGCAGCTTTATTTATTTATTTTCTGAAACCAATCGAGAGTTTCCTTGGCTGTGTTTGGGGTGATTGTCTTGCTGAAATGTCCACCCTGGTTTCAAGTCAAGTCAAGAAGTCAAGCTGAGCTTTATTGTCATTCTGCTATATGTGTGGACATACAGTGGAACGAAATGTCGTGTCTCGCAAGACCACGGTGCTACATAAATAAACAATCATGCTTTTTTACACCTCACTTTCTTCATGTGTTCAATACTTTTTCCTGTCATTTCATTATATTACCCATAACTAAACACTCTGTGGTCTGAGGGCGTTTTGGGGGCCTGGAGATGTTCTAACATGCCCTGACATTTGTGCTTTTTTTTCAGTAGCTTATAAACATATAAGTGGCTAAAGGTTAATAATGCTGAAAGCAGCACAAAGTGGGCTACAATAATGTTAGCAACATTTAGGCACATGATTGTGTTTTTGAGAAAGGAATTGTTAACTATGGTTAACCTTTTGTAAGACAGATTGTATAATACTGTAAGCTATTTATGTTTATTTTGACCTATAGCATTATATTTATTATCCTCATCCTTATAGGATATGTACTTTGTACAACAATCAAAAAACAATAAGTGGCTTGTAAGTAGGCTACATATTTCTTATTTCATCTAATAACTGATTCTAGTTTGACAATAGGCTGTTTGGTATTTTTCAAACGTAGATATAAAATGTATAGCCTGTATAGTTGACCAACACTTTAAATCATGAAGGTAAGAATAAAATACTTACTTTGATATGCTATCATTATTTTGATTATTATACCATTATTTATTATACCAAATTTCATAGAATTTTTTTTATACTAGGTATATCACGTTTGCAACACTGTTGTAATAAAAAAAATGTTTCTTGGAAATTAATCCAGCAATTAGAATAATTTATATAAAATAAGTAATAAATAAAATAAAATAAGTAATGATGAAAGCTTTGATCATAAGAATAAATGATATTTTAAACTACATTCACATGAAAAACAATTACTTTAAATCAAAATAATATTTCACAACCTTTTATTTATATAGTTGCTCAAATAATCACAGCCTTTGTGAGCTTTAAAATACAACCCCAAATCAGAAAAAGTTGAGACAGTATGGAAAACACAAATAAAAGAAAGAAAGAAGTGAATTCTGAATTGACTTTGACTGAATTTCATTAAACATTATTTTATGTGTTCCTTGTTATTGTTCCTTGTCCCTGTTATTGTTTTTTTGTTTTTTATTTATATATATTTTTCTAAATAAACACATATTCCAATTTTGGTTCTTGCATAAATAAATAAGTAAATAAATAAAGTGTGACGTGTCACCTTCCAATTACAGTGATCTCCTGAGGTCATATGGCTCATAATTCCTTGTTATTGTAAATGAAAATGAAAAGAACTTTCCTCTATCCAGAGCCACTGTGTTTGTTCGTGGGGCTTGACAAGTTCAGGTGGCTGTCATATCATGATTTGTGTTTGATTGTCGAAGGTGGGAACTTATTAGTGCGCTAATGAGCTCAGACGGAGAATTCTGCATTGAGTTATTTCCATATGGATTACTAAACCAGAAAACATTTGTTTGATCATTCAAAAGTCTGTTTTACTAATTTTACAAAAAAACATATTGTTTTGTTGTAATTATGAATACATACAACCCTTTACAGTTTTCAAATCAGTGTTTCTGTTATCAATACAATCAAAAAAGCTTATACGCGTTTGACAATTTGTATGTATGGACTATTTTGGTTATTACTGACATCTGCTGAAAAATTCAAGCCAACAGCACCTTTTGAAATGTATTTTCTGAGAAAAATCGTGGAGCGTTCAATACCCGCTGTATGTATGTTATAAGGCATGGATGGCCAGGGATTGTTTGCCCTGAATAGATCGATACCTCAACACAAGACACAATTTCAAATCATTACACCCATCATTCAGAGTCCAAAACTCTGAACTTTGGTATATAAGAGGAGCTCATATTACACAGTTCAAGCAATTGGCCACATTACAGCTCCTAAAAAGTTGAAAATTGCAGTTTTTCTATGGCGATTGGCCTGAAACTGTAATTTATTTTTTTGTAACACTTTGAACTAGTTACAGATTTACTAAAAGATAAATACTATGTTTTTACTTGAACGCTGATATTTGCTGCTTGCATCTATATTTATTACTATTATTCATTCATTAATTTTCTTTTTGGCTTAGTCCCTTTATTAATTAGGGGTCGCAACAGCGGAATGAACCGCCAACTTATCCAGCATATGTTTTACGCAGCGGATGCCCATCACTGGGAAACATCCATACACACTCAATCACACACATACACTACAGCAATTTTAGCTTACCCAATTCACCTATAGCACCCAGAGGAAACCCATGCGAACACAGGGAGAACATGCAAACTCCACACAGAAATGCCAACTGACCCAGCCGAGGCTCGAACCAACGATCTTCTTGCTGTGAGGTGACAGCACTACCCACTGCGCCACCGTGCCTTATTATTATTATTATCTGTTCCATAGTTGATGTAATCAAATTAAATTCAGATGTTTTATAACGAAAATTATAACGTCTTATACAATGTCTTACACCAGCTACTCTGAAGTCTTATCTATACTATTTCTTATGAGATTTTGAGCGTTCAAATTATAAGAAAATAATTGTTACTGTATGCTGATTATTATTTGACTTATTCATGATATCAAATGATTACATGCCCCATAATTTCAGTCCATATTCAGTTCATTCACTCAGTTGAATATACTTCTTGGCAGCTGGGATCACAACAGCATGTCCTGGAAATCTTGTCCAAAAGACTCTGTTGATGTTTGTTTCAGGATTAACCAAAAAAAAAAAAAAAGAAAAGAAAAAAAAAGGTGATCATTGAAGCAAAATGTCTAGTTTTGAGAAACTAGATAACTCCCTGTTCCCATTATAACATACAAATGTTTAAAAGGCACCTTTCAAAAGGTACATGTTTGTACTGTACCTAAAGTTCACATTTGTACATTAAAATGTACCTTTAAGTTACCAATGTGGATCCATTAGGTACAAACGTACCTTTTGAAGGTAGTACACTAGTGACAGCTCCCATACCTTTATTTCTGAAAGTGTACAAAGCAAAATAAACAAACAAATAAATAAATAAAAATAATAATTATACACTTATACAGGGTTCCTACGGTCATAGACTTTTCTGGAACATCATAGAATTAAAAAAGGTCCATTCCAGACATTAAAAGACATTTTCTTTTTTTGTTGTTGTTTATCTTGTTTTATATCATTGTTTTGCCTGTTGTTATAGACATTTTATTCCTTTTCCCACTTGTCAACTGGCAATCAAATGCAGTCACCAGGCTGTACCTGTTAAAAATACTGTCTGTGGCTGTTTTTTGTCTTCTTCTCATTGCTCAAACAGTCCCTCCTAGGGGACCGTTTTGTGGAAAAATTCTATTTAGCTAAAAAAAACAACAACAAAAACAATAATAAAATGACTGATTTTGAAGTGATTTTCTTGTGGCAATATTTATGGCATTTCCTGTGGTTTTGCTGTGAAAATATAAAAAAAAATCTTTCATTCATTTTCTTTTCGGCTTAGTCCCTTTATTAATCTGGGGTCACCACAGCGGAATGAACCGCCAAATTATCCAGCATATGTTTTACGCAGCGGATGCCCTTCCAGCTGCAACCCATCACTGGAAAAAACACCCATACACGCCCATTCACACACATACACTACGGACAATTTAGCTTACCCAATTCACCTATAGTGCATGTCTTTGGACTTGTGGGGAAACCGGAGCACCCGGAGGAAACCCACGCGAACACTGGGAGAACATGCAAACTCCACACAGAAATGCCAACTGACCCAGCTGAGGCTCGAACCAGCGACCTTCTTGCTGTAAGGTGACAGCGCTACCTACTGCACCATTGTGCCGCCCCATAAACAAAATTACACAAAATTGTTACCTATGAGGGGCTGCACGGTGGCGCAGTGGGTAGCACGTTTGCCTCACAGCAAGAAGGTCGCTGGTTCGAGCCTCGGCTGGGTCAGTTGGCGTTTCTGTGTGGAGTTTGCATGTTCTCCCGATGTTGCCGTGGGTTTCCTCCGGGTGCTCCGGTTTCCCCCACAAGTCCAAAAACATGTGGTATAGGCGAATTGGGTAGGCTAAATTGTCCGTAGTGTATGTGTGTGAATGAGTGTGTATGGATGTTTGATTCCCAGTGATGGGTTGATTCATTTGAAAAGAAAATGAATGAATGAATGAATGTTACCTATGACAACTTGAGGTATCGCACACCATATAAGCACCTTCATTCATTCATTTTCCTTCGGCTTAGTCCCTTTATTTATCAGGGGTCGCCAAAGTGGAATGAACTGCCAACTTATCCAGCATATGTTTTACACAGCGGATGCCCTTCCAGCTGCAACCCAGTACTGGGAAACATCTATACACACTCATTCACACACATACACTACGGACAATTTAGTTTATTCAATTCACCTATAGCGCATGTCTTTGGACTGGACTGTGGGGGAAACCGGAGCACCCGGAGGAAACCCACGCGAACACAGGGAGAACATGCAAACTCCACACAGAAATGGCAACTGATCCAGCCTGGACTCGAACCAGCAACCTTCTTGCTGTGAGGCAACAGTGCTAACCACTGAGTCACCATGTCGCCCATATAAGCACTTTTTATATGCAAATATAATATTTATTTAAAAAGATGGTGTGGCAGGAATTTAACAAAGCAGGAACAAAACAAAACAAAATCTGGCAATTAACAGGTTCAGTAATTCATAATATTTTTTTCTTTTTATTTACAGTTATGATTTGCATTATGTGAACTTGATCTCTGCTCTGTGGACACTGCAGTTTATCAAAGTGACTTTTATTGATATTTTAGTAGTTTGAAACAATATATTGTAAAATAAATAATATAAAGATAATTAAGTCCTTACAATAACAAAAAAAAAAGGTACTGGCAGTTTAGTACCAGGTTTTTGAAGCATGATTTAAAACACCAACCCAGACACTTCAAAATATTAGAAATAATAATAACGTCAAAGGTTGTTGGAGAAAAGATCAAGATCCCGTAACGCAATCCAAAGCATAAATAAATAGGAAGAGAAAAAAGTATGATTCACAAAATACAGAAAACTGGATATGTTTTACAGTGTGGCCAAATTTGTAGATCAGTAAATAAAATGGCAAGCTCTTATAAATTTTGCATTAGATTTAGCATTCGCAGAATCACAAAATTCTGGAGGGACTGCTCAACACAACAGCTGTCGGCTTTTCAAATCATTATAGGTCATGGAAATTCAGCGTTTTAGTCAGTGAAAGTCAGAGAATTTGACATTTGGCTTAGAGTGGGAACCCTGTTTATAAGAAAGATTTTATTTTACTTTTGCCAAAAATGAGAGGTCGTCATACACCAGCTCCTCTGAAGTCTTATCTATGCTGTTTCTCATAAGATTTTGTGTTCAAAGGATTAGAAAGTAATTGTAGTATGCTGATGATTATTTGATTTATTCATGATGTCAAATTATAATGTGCCACATAATTTCAGTCCTTATCTATTGGTTCTAAACACACACACACACACACACATGCACGCACGCACGCACACACACACACACACCAGTAACTGTTACTCAGATCTTTTTGATTTATTTGATATTGCTTTCTTCAAGGATAGCCTGAGAAACTGGGTGATAGATGATTATAATTTTTTTAGATAAGCCTTGAAGTGCGCATAAGTGTTGTGATTGTTATTAGCTCCTTTGTTACTGATTATTTAACAGCACCTAGGCTGCTACTCATACTTTTTGAGAGATTTCACCTGAGAAGATGCTGCAGGAAAGATCAGTCCTTGAGCACTTCGGAATTGCCCTTATGTAAATAGGTATATGCCAGGTGGTTTGCTGCTGGCACAGACTGCCAAACATCCAGACAGATGCTCTGCTGTGAAGTAGAACTCCTGGCCTGGGCAATGTATTGAGTGAAACGGCTGCCAGGGAATGCTGAAATAAGAGGTGTGCACCCTGGGACGACTTGAAAGCAGGCCACATTTAAAGGTATCTTCCACTTCGCTTAAGGCAGGGAATGGATGAAAACAGCAGACATCATGTGGAGCTTCAGCACTAGCCTCAGCTGCAAGGATGATCTGCTATTGGTTGATCCCTGCAAATCTGAAGAAAACTGATAGATGATAGGAAACGAGAGAAATAGTTTATCTGTGAAAGGAAAGTGTGAAGTATTCCATGTCTAGAATTAAGATTTATAATTAATTATATTGTAATGATGGGTCGTTCTTGAACAGTTTTTCATTTTGAACAAATCTTTTATTTAACTCAAGAATGTTAAGTCCTCTTAAGGAGTGATTCGTTCATTCACGCATGTGCACAATGTACAGGTCTGGTAGAATATTAGCTCATTTTTTGAGTCTTCTATCAAGTTTGAGTCATTCGTTCATCATGTGAAAGACATAAGCTAATCATATGTAGTCAGAGCCGGAAAAAGATTTGATCCATTAATTTCTCGTCCTCGGTTTTGAGTCATCTCAATTTAAATGCTGTCACATGATGAACTAATGACTCAAAAACTGAAGACTCAAAAGGCTCAGACTCTGTGCATTGGTTAAGATTATATGGGACTGTGTCATGTGAATGAATGACTCAAACTTGAAGACATGTCAGAAGAGGTGAGAGCTAATCATAGACAAAAGACTCAGGTAAACAATGAATGATTATTTTCTCTTTCTTATAGCATTCTAGGTATTATCTGTTGTGTGAACAACGTTTGGGCTAGTTGTAGATGTGTTTGGAAGCAACTTGTAACATTTTACAGATATATTTTGCCAAATTGAACTAAATGAACAAAAATATGGGCACAACTACTCACAAGCTGCGTCCCAACTGACACACTATGCACAATGCACTATGTACTTACGCATTTACACACTCAACAGCACAGTTTATTAATGTAGTGTCGTCCCAAATGGAACACTTAACATTTTTTTACTAAGCGGAAATTTAAACCGTTTCCCAGATGGCGTTTGACTGTCACCAAATTAGTAAAAAAAATGACCAAACTACCAAATAATACCTTTCATGAGTATAACTGCATTCACCATTGGGAGGCGGCATAATCACTCTCGTAGGATAATTTCGCTTTCACAATCCAAAATAAATAAAGTAATCCAATGTCAGCGCCCGTTAGCCCCCCCCTTCCGCTACTGTATGTGAGCAAAGCTGTGGCCGTTGAGTGCCTGAAGGGTCCAACATTCCACACTTCTTTTAATGGTTAAATAAGTGCATCATCCGGGTATTTAAAGTGCACTTGTTCTTTTTAGAATAAAACAAATATTTCAGTTTGAATGCACTACTTATACTTTTTAATACTACAAAATTGTGTAGAAGGCCGCATGGTGGCGCAGTGGGTAGCACAATCGCCTCACAGCAAGAAGGTCGCTGGTTCGAGCCTCGGCTGGGTCAGTTGGCGTTTCTGTGTGGAGTTTGCTTGTTCTCCCCGTGGTTGCGTGGGTTTCCTCCGGGTGCTCCGGTTTCCCCCACAAGTCCAAAGACATGCAGAACAGGTGAATTGGGTAGGCTAAATTGTCCGTAGTGTATGTGTGTGAATGAGGGCATCCGAGGGCATCCGCTGCGTAAAACATATGCTGGATAAATTGGCGGTTCATTCCGCTGTGGCAACCCCAGATTAATAAAGGGATTAAGCCAAAAAGAAAATGAATGAATGACTGAAAATAGTGTAGAATAGTGCATAAGTAAGCAATTTGGGACGTACAAATAGACTAGCTGTTTCCCATAATGCAATGCATCAATCTGCAAAAGTCTGTTTCAACTATAAAAAAAACAAGGCAGACATTTCGGCATATGTCACTCACATTTGGCTGAAGGGTAGGAGGAAGGACTCAAATGCAACAAAAAGGGTTCATTCGATAATCAAAAAGGAACAAAACAAAACAAAAAAAAACACCCCAAAAGGGGAAAAATTTTTAAAATAAAGTTTATAAAAAAAATAAAACTTCTTTTGACTGGGCTGGAAAGATTGGACAAGACACAACAAGGCAGGATAAAACACATATGCAACCACAACAAACTGAAACAGGACAGCAGACATGAGGAGCTATAAAGGAAGACAAATCAAGAAATAAACAGGTGATCAGAATTAACCCTTTTACCTGTACAATCACACCATTGCAGTCAGCCTAGGCTGGTCCTTGAAGTATACGATCACACCAGTGTGATAAGAATATTGAGAACGCACATCATCAACTGCTAAATTCAATTCTTCTCACTCACACTGAGGCATTTAAAGAGTTTTTGTCAGTATTTTTGAACAAATAACATTTATTTTAGGTTTCAGACATTCAAATAAACATAAATACGTGCAAAACATAACACGTATGGTTTGTAAAATACATGCTGAAGTATATGGAGATATAATAATTACTTTTAAATATAATTGGGCATTGTGCTTTATTTACGTAAGATACACACTGCTTATTTTAATAGAACCTTTACTCTATTCCTCTGCCAGTTAAACAGCCACTTTCATGTATATGTATACTTATGAATTATCATGAAGTAAATCCATCAGATCTGATCTCTCCTGCAGTGTAGACTAAAATGGCGGTGCCCATCACCCTTCATTGATCAAATAATATGATAATTATTAAGCTGTTTAAATGACGAAATGCATGTTCTTACAGATATTTGAGAGTATGTGTCATGTTCACCAGCGATCAAGGACTTCAGAGATCGCTGGTGAACTACAATTCATCATGAACTACAAATCATCACAAACTACAATTCCCATCATTCCGCCACACACACCCGGTTTTCACTTCCACTGATCACACACACGCAGCTGCATCCCATCACTATTGATTGTTTGGACTATTTATACACCTTGCTCCCGTTTGGTCATTGCTCAGTCGTTTGTTATTCTCAGTTGTTGTTCTTGTATGGTATTGTTTGGTCTTGTTGTTTTTGCTTATGTTTAGTCACAGTTCCCGATCATAGTTTATTGTTTTGTTATTTTGATACTTTGTGTTCCTGGATGTCCTTTTTTAGCACAAGATGACTCACCATTAAATGCACTTGGATCCTACTCTTGTCCCGTCTGCAATACCTCCCAGTAACGTGACAGTATTAGCTATTTCATTCATTCATTCATTTTCTTTTCGGCTTAGTCCCTTTATTCATCAGGGGTCGCCACAGCGGAATGAACCGCCAACTTATCCAGCATATGTTTTACACAGCGGATGCCCTTCCAGCTGCAACCCATCACTGGGAAACATCCATACACACATACACTATGGACAATTTAGCTAACCAAATTCACCTATACCACATGTCTTTGGACTTGTGGGGAAACCAGGAGCACCTGGAGAAAACCCACGCGAACACGGGGAGAACATGCAAACTCCACACAGAAACGATGTGATAACAAGATGGGGCTAGACCAGGGGAGCAGTCAAACTCAGGCCCTATTTACACTAATGTGTTTTAGGTTTAAACAGCATTTTTTATTTGTGATATAAAATATAATTGTGATATAAGATAAATAATAATATTGTATATATCTAATGACTAGTCTCCTTAGTTAAACTTCTTAATTAAGTCTGAAATTAAAACAATGAAAATCTGAAATTAGTTTTCTTGATATTGAGAAACGTCCCCAATTGAGGAGCGAATGTTGGCAGCCACGCCTCCGATTTCAGATGTCTCCATTTAGTTTCATCCACACTGACATGGAGCACCAGCATTTCCAATTGAATATGGTCTCTACAGCATTTCAAACATTTTCAGGGGTGGAAAACTCTGGAGTAGTGTGGATAGATGAAACTGTAGCAAAAGTATAATGCATTTTAAAACTAAAACGTATAAGTGTAAACAGGGCCTCAGTTCCTGGAGGACTTCTTGCTTCAACACACTTACCTGTAGGTTTCAAACAGAGGTAGACTCAATTAGTTTGATCAGGTGTGCTTAATTAAGGTTAGAACTATACTGTGCAAAGTTGCGACTCTCCATAAAGTGGAATTAGTGAGGCCAGCAGTGAGTGAATTAGTGAGTGCCCCCCCATCCCTCATCCCCCCCCCCCTCTGTGTGGGTACAAATGCCACAGTATAGTGATCGGGAAACTGCGTGAAGTTAGCCCCCCACCCAACACAAAATGTCGGCAAAATAGTCCCGTTCGTTTGTGCTCCGTTTGTGCTGCAAAAATATTTGTTTGTGCTGTTTCACGCTGCCCCCCCACATGCTTCAAATTCACCGCAAACAGTCTCGTTCATTTGTGCTTCGTTTTGAAGCATGGGGTGGGGCTGCGTGACCTCTGAATGACCTACAAATATTATTTTAATATCTCAAAAACCAAAACAGCACAAACAAATATTTTTGCAGCACAAATGGAGCACAAACGAACTGGACTATTTTGGATAAATTTGCAGCATGTCGGGGGGCTGATGACATCATAGTCCATAATTCAATGTGTAATATTTTAATAACAGAAACAGCACAAACGAAGCACAAATGAACGAGACTATTTGGGGTGAATTTGAAGCATGTGGGGGGCTGCGTGACCGCTGAATGACCTAGAAATATTATTTTAATATCTCCACAACCAAAACAGCACAAACAAATATTTTTGCAGCACAAACGAACGGGACTATTTTGCTGACATTTTGTGTTGGGTGGGGGGCCAACTTCACAGAGGACACTATACTGTCAATGGCCACTGTTTTTTGGATGAGACGTTAAACGAAGGTCTTGACTCTTTGTGGTCATTAAAAATCCCATGGCAAACAAAAAAGTGTGAAAACCTTTAAACTGGGTGTGGGCCAATTCCTACATACTACACTGTGGAATACATTGGAATTTGTCTAGGACATTGTGGCTAAACCCTTACTCTTTTACAAGAGTAGGGGTGTAATCCTAGTGACCTGGCCAAATATCCCTTCCTCTGCCCTTACCCACCATGCCTTCCCAATTATCCCTATCCACCAAATTGGTTCTATCATTGGTTCATCTATAGCTGGTGTGTGGTAAGCGCACTGGTGCCATTGTCCTGTGGCTGCAGTATCATGTAAACTTGTTTGCAACAAACCAGAAAAGTGTGAAAAGCTTTAAACTGGGCGTGGGCCACCTCCTCCGTACTACACTTTGGTAGAGGAGTTGGCTACTAGTTGCAATAAGGGGCGGCCAATTATGAATGGGCTACTTCTGGCTCCTCCAAGCAAGTGACACTGGGTATATGTGCACAACGCATTACTACTTTTTAAGAACTTTCTATGTGGCTGAATGTATATTCTGCAGTATACAGAAATACAGTCTCTCACATAGAGGTGCTTTACTTTACCGTAATTATGCTTTATGTTGGCTAACTTTTATTTATTAGGGTGAAGCAAATGATGAAGACACACTCTCTGTGTGTTGAAAAACAGCTGCTGAGGTAAGTGCACTTGACTTTTATGACACACATCTGAACGTGTGGCATAAAAAGTGACTGACCTTGATGTCTTTGTATTGTTTTACTTCTCACAACCTGCCCCAGAATCTGAGAGCTCTATCTTAGTGCACTTTAGAATGTATGTAGGTAATGTATTAAACCTTTGACATAAATTACAGTCAGTCTAGTGTCTGTATAAAGTCATGCTTCTTAGTTATTTCACTAACCTCCAGAAAACACTGAATGCTTATTTGAGGTGGAATTCAGGTTTCAGGAGAAAATGGACTGTGTCAGGGTTGGTTATAAAATGAGCCTTAAACTAGACCACAATGTCAAGGAATTTGACTGATGAGTTGTGTAAATCCAACTGCTGGAAAACCAAATGTCAGTATGTGAACTTATTTAACTGAGCAAAACTTTAGTATGAGCACTATAATTATTTTTATGCAACCTTCTCTTGCTCTCTTCCTCCATAGCCACACAAACAATAAAACGGTTTGAGATCTATGTGCAGTTTCAGTGTGTTTTATTTACTTTTTTATGTCAAATATTGTATGGTGATTGCATCTTTGACAGCAGTGCCAGTGGGGTAGTCAAGTGTGATAGGGTCACTTTCATCAAGGAGAAGCTGGTTTTGTAGTGCTGATCGCTTCTTTCTGATTGTGGCTATATTATGCATAATGGAACATTTGCAGCCACTATCTGTGAAACCTGCCCTGGTGACGTCCTTAAATACCGATTGCAGCCTTTAGGATACAAAATGTTATCTCAATCTTGACCCTAGCTTTACCGAGGGCCACACTGAAGCAGTTTTTTGGCCCTGTCTGAGGGTCAGGATGTCAGGATTCTGCCATTTTGGTCTTGTTAATTCTTGTCTTGGTGGCAGAGTCCGGACACTAGTCCTTTCTTGTCTAGTATGTTGTGCTCGGCTCGAGTTTTTTGGGGTTGAGCACTCATATTTCCCATCATCGTCTGTATTTGTCATTGTATGAGCACCGTCTTGGCCGAGATCTGGCTGTGCTCTCGTCCTGGTGTGTTTGTTGTTTTGGTTGCAACATGGTGTTTTCGTTCTCAATGCTCCAGTCTAGTTGGTTTCGGTTGGCACTGGGATCGGAACATGCATATGCCGCATGTGAGTGCACAGTAAGTGTTTTCATTTATCGTGTGCTAATGTTTTGCATTCTGTTTGTGTTGGTGTTGTCTAAGCACGTGTTTACATTGTGGCCGCATGCTTTAGTGTTGTGTTTCATGTGAACGCAGTTAATGAGTTCTTTCATTAGCTGCGTGTTCTAGTCCTGTTTTATGTAAGCACATGGCTTGTGTTGTTTCTTTGAGTCATGTGCTCCTGTCTATTGTCTAGTCCCACCCTCTTTGTTAACCCATTATTAGTTTAAAATTGTTCACCTGTTTGTTTGCCAATAATTTCTCCTTTTTAGTCTCCTCATGTCTGCTGTCCTGGGCCAGTCATCGTTTATCGCCTTGTCCTATCTTGTCTTGTTCCAGCCCTGATCCCTGCTAGCCTGCCCAGTCAAGTTTGTTTTTTGTCTTAGTTATGTTTTCCCTCTCAGGGTTTTTTTTTATTTTTATTTTATAATTAATAAACTCATGTTTTTGTCCCTGCAATCGAGTCCTCATCCTTCCCTTTCCCAAAACCTGACACAGGATAAGGGGTGATCAAAAAAATCTCTGGCAATGATAACCCAGTCTTCTATTAACAGGCCATCAAAAAACAGAAAATGAGAATTTTGTGTAAATTTTACTCCTCTCAAAACTTACAAAAATCCTCTCATATGTATAGTATGACTACCTGGACATTGATGCTGTGATAGGACTTTCTGTTTCACATAATCTGCCTTACTTTCTCCATGAGCTCTGGAGATTGAAACATGTGCAGTCTAACGCTCCTATCACGTTAGGGAATCCTGTCATAATAAATGACATATAATTAAACTGAACGTTTGCTGGATGAACAACATTGAATTGAACACTTTATTCTGCTACATAGAGTTATTACATTGAAAAAAGTATAACTAGTCATGATTAATTATTCATATTCCCCTATGAGCTAATTTGTTATTAATATTGAACACTTAATTTTCACTCTACTTCACTATTTTTGTGCACATACTATTGTAGTCATTCTCATTGCAGTTACGCATAGCCCTTGAGCATTTTGTTTTCTAGTAAAGAAGCATTAGCTGGCTCGCTGGCTAGTAGAGCAGATGGTGTTGTAAGCATAAAATTATCTTCTGGAACAGATTGTGTTGTGCTATTACTCTGAAGGGATACAAGCCATCCACCTTTTATTTAGCTGGTCTTAAATGCAATTGAAGCTATTTCTGAACCTTCAAACCTTATTTCAAACTTAAAATGTTTATAATACATGTATACAAAGTCATTCAGCACTGACTTATTGTACATCCATCCATGCAAATTAGTAGTCCACGGACAGCCTGTTCTTTTTCATTTGCAACTTTTCTAGCAATTAATGCAAAGTGCTTGTGGGAAATATGTAGCCATTAAAATCCAAGAGGGAACCTTTGCCAGTGTTTACACACTCTACAACAGAGGTCAGAAACCTTTTTGACATGAAGTGCTGTTTTCATTTTTTCTTGCTAATCAGTGTGCACATCCACCCAGCCCAACGGTGCTGGAATCTATACTCCATTTCCCAGCATGCACCATGACATGAATAAATCATATCAATTTATGAGGTTTAGTTTATTTTGGAGTGTTTAATTTAATGTAAAGCTCATAACTAAATACATTTACATTGTCATTTAGCAGCTTTTTTCCAACCAAAGCAACTGAAGAGGCATGGAGAGGCAATACTACTTATACAAGGAGCTGTTAGTGCTCAGAGAAATAAGAGCTAGAGTAAGGAGGATAAGATCTTTTTTTAAGTGCTCAAGTGTTTGTGAAAGAGATGGGTTTTCAGTTGTCGTTTGAATGCTACCAGTGAATTAGCAGCCCATGTGGGAATGGGAAGTTCATTACACCAGCAAGGAACAGTGAATGAAAAGGTTTTGGAAGGTGACTTAGAGCCTCTCTGTGATGGTACCTTGAGGTCGCGCTCACTTACCGACCAGAGGCTCCTGTAGGGAATGTACTTTTTTAGGAGCAGGTGAAGGTGAGAGGGTGACGAATCAGTGAATGTTCTGTTAGCAAGCATTAATTATTTGAATTTGATGCAGGCTTCAACTGTTAACCAGTCTAGGGAGATAAAGAGAGGTGTGACATGAGCTCTCTTTGGCTCATTGAAGATCAGACAAGCTACAGCATTCTGAATGATATATATAAAGGTTTAAGGGTGTGTAGCGGGGTCACATGGTGTTATCATGAGGGATTATTATCCAATCATATAACTCCTGGGTGTGTATATATAGGAGAATGCGGGGTGTGTGTGAGTGTATTGAAGCACCGATCATGCGTCACTACCGGAGTCCTGCTGGTTCCGCCTCTGCCCCTTCCGTTCCTGCAGGTAGGCATTGTTTCGCTCTCTTTAGCATCGGGGGTATGTAGCTGCACTTAACTGGCTGTATTTGATTTCCTAGCGTCTGGGGATAAGATTGGCTGTGGCTTGTTGTTGTCACTATCACCCCAGCAGGATTGTTCTTTATTTCTGGGCTTATTAAACTTCTAATGCATCCGTGAGTGCATGTTTACAAAGTGGTTTGCAACTTACAGGTATGTACGATTTTAAATAATTGCACGCCAATCTGTTTTCTTGATTTTTAACATCTTGTTATCCATTTAGGAAGGAGAACTGAGTGTGGGCGTATTGTTGGAGGGTCCAGTGGAGCAACATTGTGATACTGCTGCTTTTGAAGTCTGTTGTTTTGATTATTTTGCTGCTTGCTTTCACTTTCTGATACCGAATTAATGTGCGAACTTGACGTGAGGATTCCAACGACTGCGCTGTGAATCACTGACACTATTTGCCTTCACATTGAGAACTTTACACTCAGATTCAGTGATGTGTATCAACACGGGAGTAGCTGTGTAGCAGCTGATACATTTGTGCGTGCGTCTGTGTTGATTGTTTGCTTATTATTGTTTTTCTTCATTTGTGCTCATTTTTGTTTCTTCATTTGCGTTTCCTTTGGGAAGTTTATTTTTTTGCTTTCCTCTGTTTTAACCTCTGTAAAGAGATATTTCTGTGAATGTAATTGTTTGGGGTTTGCTATATTTCTAATATTTTGTGTGTTAAAATTGTGATGTTGGTTGACAATTGTTGTTTCTTTGTATTGTAGGAGTCAAGGCTTCCAGTCAGGCCACTAGTTATCCCTCGTGTGCGGTGGTGGGATACGGCACGGTGTGTGTGCGTGGTGCACTTGCGGTAAGACCATTTTATCTTTGGAGTTTGGTGTTTAGTAACTAGCTTACCTGGTAAGCCTCTAACTCCCATTGTCCTTTTTGTGACTGTGCTGCTTCTGTTGGTGACGAGTTTTTAAAAAGATTTTTATATTGGATACTTAAGGAAATTAAAGTTTTGTATCTTTGGTATTCACGTCTCATGCCTGTTCCTTACACAAAGAACCTGTTAAATTCCCTGTGGTCAAGGTGGCGTAGTCTGCTTCAAATTCGTATTTAATTTTTTTCCCAACTTACCACTTCGCCACAGATGCAAGGTGTGAGTCCGGCTAGAAGAGTATTGCAGTAGTCCAGCCTTGAAATAACAAGAGCTTGGACTAGAAGTTGTGCAGCATGATTAGTTAGGAAGGGTCTGATCTTTCTGATGTTGAAAAGTGCAAACCTGCATGATCAAGCTGTGTTAGCAGTGTGCTCTTTGAAGGACAGTTGGTCATCTAACATTACCCCAATCCCTTTTTATTGGAGAAATTATGTTGAATGTGTGGAGTTGCAGTGAAGATGAGTAGTTCTGTTGAAGGTGATGGTCTTTCATCCGTGCTGAGATATCCTCCAGGCAGTGTGAGATTCTTGCAGCTACAGTTGGGTCATCTGGCTTAAATGAAAGATAGAGCTGTGTGTCAACATAACAATGATAAGAGAAACCATGTGATTGATTGGATGATGGTTCCTAGCAATGTGGTGTAAATAGAAAATAGAAGGGGACCATGAACAGATCCCTGAGGCACCCTTGTGAGTAGCTTATGAGCTTTTGATACCTCTTCCCTCCAGGCAACCCTGAAAGATCTGCCAGTGAGGTAAGGAGTCCAACGAGCAGAGTGGGGTTCCAGTGATGCCCATTGAGGAGAGGGTGGACAGTAGAATCTGAATAAAATGGACCGAATATAAGAAATGCTCACTATCCATTTGAAAGAAAATGTTTGACTTGGATGTTTTAATCTAACTTACACATGCACACGTTCAGTTGGTACAGTAAAGAAAGAGGCAGTAAAGAATAAAAGCATGAATTTATAACAGTATTTCATATTTAGCAGATCTACAGCCTGAAGGAAACATCACAATTTATTGATGTGGAGTGTCTTGGGGATTCGTAAATGACAAATGGGTATCATGATGCAAGATTCAGTAGTTTATACGTGTGTAGTACATGACAACTGATTCCATGTTTGTGAGCTTTGTGACGTCATCACAGAAAGTTTAGCATGTTTAATATTTTCTTCATTGTCCACAACGAGTTCCATCACATGGATGACACTGACCTATATAAGAACATAATCTCTTCTGTACGCAGGTTAAAAATGTCAAAATGAAAGAGAGAGGACTGCGACGCTTCTATAACACTGAAAAAATATTTGTGGCATTATGGCAACCGTATGCTTGCCTGTATTAGGTGTCATCACAAAACATCCATGATAGACTAAAAAGATAAATGTGGACAATCAATAGCCGAGGCACTGCAGCACAGTGTGTAGCTTATGGAATTACCATGTAAACTAACAAGTCAGGCAATGATAGAGACATTTTTACTTTATTTGCCTTGATGACATTGTTGATATTTGGTACCCACAACACATCAAGATTTTATTTAGACACAATCGCCTAATTTGACACAGTGGCTTTCATAACTGACAAAACATTTTATAGTGTTGATGATGTCACACCCTTAGGAGCTTAGATAACTGATGGGAAAGTAAACTTTTTTTTTAAGGAGTTTTATGACTCTTTGACTGCTCGCCTACTACCTAAGTACAGTACGTACTACATTTGAATAGAATTTACTACACAACCATTAGAAAATTACATTTTATATAGTATGAATGTGAGTAGTATGAATGGAACTCGAACATGCTACATCTGTCATTATCACATGAATAATTTGTCATTATCGTGAGTTGTGTCGCTTCACTTCCATTTATAAACTTTCTTGCATGGAATTATGGGATTGTCGCTGATCTAGAGATTCTTGCCGGAGGTAATAGGTTATCCGGGTACTTCTCACACATTGATGGTGAAGTTTTTTTTTTTCCTCGCCACTGGCTTGCTTGGTTTGGGACTTGTGGAGCTGCGCATCAATGGATTTGCTCTTCAGTGTTTGGACTTTCAGCAGTGAAATTTAAACCACACTGAACTAAACTAAACTGAACTCAACTCTGAAATCTGGACTTTACTAGAACTTCTATGTTAAGCTGCTTTGACACAATCTACATTGTAAAAAGCGCTATATACATAAACATGAATTCAACATTGTTTTTACTATAAATTACTACACTATAAATTCAAACATTCTACTCTGCTTTCATACAGTTGATACAAGAGGCTAATTTGAGCAATTGTAATTAATAGTTAATTAGTGCAGACAATCTCCCTCAAATGATTGTTCTTGAGAACTTCACCTATATGTACAAATATTAAATAATCCATGCAATTTTTAGTTATCTTTTAGCGCATTGGCTCTGTGCTGCTGAATGCTTTTCAAATACAGGATAAACAAATAGAAATGCACTTATATGATGATTTTGTCAGGGTCATCATTGCAGAAACAAGAAGTAGTAGAGTGACCCAAATGCATGGGTCAGACACACTTAGACACAAAGGGGACCCACATTTCTGTTCTGTTATCTGTGAATGTTTCTGAGTAGTCCTAAGGCAGCTACATTTTTTTTACTTATTTTTTTATTAGTGAGCTTGAGTTGATAAAGATGGCCATTTTTTGATGGTACAATGCTCGACATAAATTATTCAATACTTAAAATCTGGTCAATAGTGTCTCTCATGATTTCCTTTTTGTTTCCTATATTTTTCCCATAGTTTCCTAAAGTTAAGAATACTGTCAATAAAGTACAAACCCAAGATGAGCAATTTTGCATATTAATTGTATTTGTGTGTTTTATTTGAGTGTATTTGCTTGTAAAACATATATGCAATGAACAAATAAATCGAGTAGTTTGCATTTGAATTAACTCATTAAAGGGACAGTTCACCCAAAAATGTAAATTTACTCACTATTTACTCCTTAAGTGGTTCCAAACCTTGAGTTTCTTTCTTCTGTTAAACACAAAAGATGATATTTTGAAGACAGTTGAAAATCTGTATTTATTGACTTCTATAGTAAAAAACACAACTAATGCTGCGTTCACACCAGACGCGGAAGAAGCATCAAGCACGAGTGATTTACATGTTAAGTCAATGCAAAGACGCGAATAGACATCCTGCGGCGTGAGTTGAGCGTTTTGCGCGATTGACGCACGTATCGCGCGAATCGCTTGTGTTGGAAAATCTTAACTTCAGCGGACATTCGCGTCGCATTAACCAATCATGAGCTTTGTTTTGTAGGGGCGTGATTATAACGTAGCGCCTGTTGTTGGTGTCCTGAGGGGAATTCCTCTTGCCGACACCGGACAACAGTTCATCAAACTGGGCTCGGCTCACCGGGCTCAGTCGGAAGCACCGCTGAAAGCTTCCATCATCCAGGTATAGTTTCTGGAGGAGTTTATGAACTCACAGAGCTAGGTGCACCTCAGAATGGATCTAGTGGGCTCAGGCACGGCTCCAAACGAATCGACGCTGTTTTTTAGTCTTCCTAAAGCACATAAACAGCTATTCTCTCAATAAAATCATGCTAGTAACAAAGCTAGAGTCACCGGGCAGACAGAAGCCCCGCCAAGTTCCGCGTCTGGTGTAAACACAGCACAATTTTCATTTTAGGTGAACTATCCTTGTCTTTTCAATATACACTATACGAACTGTCCAGATATCTACCGTTACCAACCATAAGCTAACTAAAAGCTAAAAAGCTCTCTTCAGAACAAAGATAACCACAACAAATTTTAACCTTAATTCATAACCACATACTAAATACCCATGTACTGTTGAAAATAGAGCTTTATAAGTTATTTCATTATGGGTTGTGGTACTGAGCCTTTTATTTTACCTAAAATAACAACTAAATGGGTCATCAAGTTAGCAACATCTTCTGTTGTATAAATAGATCTGTGAACAGCATTCAGCAGCACAGTGTCACGGCCACACAAAGGAGACAAAGCAAGAATTACTTCAGGGGTGTTATTTGTGCGATGCAACCACAGCAGAGAGGTGAAGCAGGTGAGCGGTGTGGCGGAGGGAAAGCTATCTCACACACAGTTCGTGAGGTAAGTTCAGTTCTTTGGCAAACACCAATATAACAAATGTCACTTCCCTGAATCAGGCGTTTGAATCCACAGGAGGATAAGGACATCCACGGAGGAGCACAGAGAGGAATTGGAACAGCAAGGAGAAGAATCGCAAAGGAGAACCATCCGACTATGATTCCAGCTGGTGAGTGGATGACAGGTGAGTATATATAGTGAGTGGGTGATTGCAGGTGTGGGTGATTGGTAGTCTGGTAAGGGTTCATGGGTGTGGTGTGTGGTTGATGGTGACTGAGTGCGGTGACTGGGACTGAGAGAGCGAGCAGAGGGCAAGGCACACAGAGCCGGTGGGCTAAAGCAGAGGGCGTGACACACAGAGACGGTGGGCTAAAAGATAACAAAAAATTGCATGGATTATTTTGTGTTTGTACATATAGGTGAAGTTCTCATGAACAATCATTTGAGGTAGATTGTCTGCACTATTCAATTTTGTTGTGGTTATCTTTGTGCTGAAGAGAGCTTTTTAGCTTTTAGTTCGCTTCTCACCCAAAAATGAAAATTCTGTCATCATTTACTCACTGTTAGTTGTATTTCCTACTATGAAAGTCAAAAGTTACAGGGTTTTTTGACTCTCTTCAAAATGTCATCTTTTGTGTTTAACAGAAGAAAGAATCTCAAGGTTTGGAACCACCTGAGGAGTAAAAAGTGAGTAAATTTAAATTTTTGGGTGAACTATTCCTTTAATGAGTTAACTACATTTATTTGTTCATTGCATAAATGTTTTACAAGCAACTATAATTAAATAAAATACACAAATATTTAAAATAAACAAAAACAATTAAAATGCAAAATTGCTCATGTTGGGTTTGTTCTGTGTTGACAGTATTCTTAACTCTGGGAAACTATGGGAAAAATTTTGGAAAACAAAAAGGAAATCATGAGAGGCACTATTGACCAACTTTTAAGCATTGAATCATTTATGTCTACCATTGTACCATCAAAAATGGCCAACTCTAATAACTCAAGCTCACTAGTAAAAACAATGCCAAAAATAAAAATGAATATGTCAACATAGGCTCATTCTGAAAACGTAGTCTTATATACATTTCTTGAGATTGCGAATTAAGTAGCCAGAGCTATGTATGGCTGCATTTCATCTTTAAAATGAACGCTACAGGGCGGTATGAGGCCGTTCCTTTTCTCGCTTACCAGCTGACCGCTTACCTCCATATGGACGGCTTTTCCGCTGTTACCAGTTTGTCCGGTAGCTCACCATGTACGTCGGCGGACTTGAGACGCAGAGCGGAGTTGACCGCGACAACGGGGTTCAAGTCAGGTGAAGAACAGTTCCAGAAAGCAGGTAAGACAAAAACAAAAGCTAAAAAATAAAATAAACAAATAAATAACAGGGTGAGAATGTGGTAAAATCTGAAAACGTGGTAAAAATCAGGGGGCTTTTTTTTCTGGATTGCTTTTTAAAACACTGCGGTTGGGTTTAGGGAAGGGGGTGGGCGTGTCAATCTGCTTTTAAAAACTGTCTTGGTTGGGTTTAGGGAAGGGGGAGGCTGGGGGGATCTTGAGGTTGGTCAGTCAGTAAATCAGTCAGTTGACAGCAGCCTCTGGTGGATTTACGTGAGAACAGCTGGCACGAATGCACTAGCGAGAGAAATTTGATATCTGAAAAAGCGTACATGTTGCACCCCTGAAAAAGGGGAAATTAATGTACAATAATCAGACACGAACTCGAGCTGCTGTTTGCGTGTAGAGTTATATTGACTTTGTCACACAGTGTAGTTAAACAACGCCTACTATCCGCAGCTCTAAATTTACCCCTAGCGGACACTCCATGAATTACACTTTAGTCATTTTCTTTGGCGGTTATTCAATACGAAGACCAATATATCCTGTTGTGTAAATCATATTGATTTTAACTCTTCTTTGTATTTATCTTTTTATGAATCCAATTTATGAAGTAGTATATTTTAATGATCATATTGATCTTTTAACCACTACATACTCCTCCACAAAATTAGATGTCGTCCCGACATCCTGTAAGTCACACTTTTTTTTTTTACTTCCTCATTTCATGTGACATATTTTGTCTGTACCAAATCAAAATCTGCTTTGCCTATTCGTACAATGGTCTTTATCTAGTATCCGTATGAAAAATATTGGTAGGGACTGTAAAAGGGCACTGAGTTTGACAATGGTGGCATTGTTTTCTGTCCAATGTAAGACATATTCTCATACTGCTGAACTTCACCACAACAACTTGTTTTATAGCAAGTGAGTGTTCCAAGGTAATCATAAGTGAACATTCGAGGAGCTCGTCTTTCTCTCTGAGGCCTAGAAAGTCCCACATCTGCTGTAGAGTTTTTGCATGGCTCAGGTGATATTGTATGCTCAATTTCAATCTGTTCCTCTTGACGGTGTCCTGTGACTAAAGATTCCTCAGTTTGAATCAGCCCTTCGTTTTCAACTGGACATGCTTCCTGTGAAAACTCAATAGTCTCCTCTCTTTCTCCTACATCCTCACCATCATTGGACTGCCCAGCAAGTCCACTTCTCTCCCCTTCCAACTCATCAGACTCTTTGTCATTCCCTTCTTCATGGTGCTGCTGATTTGATGTATAGTACAGACGGAACTCTTCCTACTCCTCTTTGTCTTCATTATATTTGACAATATTCCTTCTCTTTGACTTTGTCATCTTTTTTTCTAAGTTAGTAGCTGTGTCAACTTGGCTCTCTCCCAGCAGATGATCACATGACAGCAAGAGATTACGGTGTAAGATCCTAGACCTTCCTTTTCCTACTTCTGGCTTCACTTCATGAATTGGGAGATCTTCCCTCATTTGCCTCACAACAGTATGGATAGTCTCTTCCCAGTGGTTGCGCAATTTGCCCGTGCCTCCTCTTGGTGTCAGACTCCTAATGAGTACACGGTCACCCGGATACAAGGTTGTACTTCTCAACTTCCTATCATAATGCTTCTTACTCCGCACTGCTGCTTTTTCCGCATTTTCTCTTGCTATTTTATGTGCTTCTCTCATCTGTTCGCTCCATCTCTGTAGGTATTCCTGGTGGCTCACAGTACCATTGCTTTCTTCCAAGCCAAAAAGTACATCCACAGGTAGTCGAGGATGTCGACCATAAAGAAGATAAAAGGGTGAGAATCCTGTTACATCACATTTTGTACTATTATATGCAAAGATCAGTTTATTTAAGGATTCCTTCCAATTCATCTTCTCCTTGTCTGTCAGTGTCTTAAGCATTTGTATCAAAGTCCTGTTGAATCGTTCTGTCTGACCGTTCCCGAGCGGGTGGTATGGTTGTTGTCCTGGAACTGAGAATGCCGCGATACTTTGTCAACTGTGCTAGAAGCTGATTTTCAAATTCCCCACCCTGATCGTGATGTATTCGTTTTGGAAATCCAAATCGCAGGGCATAGTCGTTAAACAGGCGGTCGGCTACTGTTTTAGCAGACTTTGATGTTGTAGGATACGCCTACGCAAATAGTGTGAACTGGTCGACTATCACTAATATGTATTCATATCCTCCCTTGCATTTATCTAAATGAAGAAAGTCAACAGACACAAGCTCAAAAGGCTGGGATGTGATAATATTAGTGAGAGGAGCTCTTATCTCTTTACAAGGTTTTTTTTGTTTTAAACATGAACAGCTTCTTGCAACATAATAATTGATCTCTTGTTGCATTCTGGGCCAAAAAAAACGATCTCTGATCAGTGATGTTGTGCGGTCAACCCCTTGGTGACCCATCTCATTGTGCAACTTCTTCATTACCACTGCCTTGTATTTTTCAGGTAGGACCAGTTGGTGTCTATTGGCTGTCTTCCTTTTTAAAACACCATCCTCATCAAAGTGGAGCTTCTCCCATTCTCGAAGAAGGCATTGGTTCGGGGCGGTAAGGGATTTCATTTGGTGGGCAAGAGGTCGTATACCCGTTAATTTATATCTTATTACAGGTCCGATGTGTGGATCCTCCCTTTGACTCTGTTTTACTTCCGCCACGGGAAGAGGGTCACTGTCCTTCTGGCCAAGCAAACATAGAGATGAAACAGATGCTACCCAAGGTGAGATATTGTCTTGTGCTTCAACAGCTTGTGTAGTGGCTACAATGCAGTCTGATGACATTTCCTCTGTACATTGTGCCACCATCTCTTCGATGTCAAGAGGCAATCTTGATAAGCTGTCTGCATCAACATTCTCTCGACCAGGCCGGTAAAATGGAAGTCAGCTAACTCCGCTACCCACCTACATCCAGTTGCATTGAGCTTTGCATTAGACAGTACATATGTAAGAGGGTTGTTATCACTAAAAACTTTAAATGTAAGTGCGTAGTATAAGTAGTCTCTAAACTTCTCAGTTATTGACCACTTTAGGGCGAGAAACTCCAATTTGCCTGAATGGAGGTGGTAATTTCTTCCGGCAGCTGTGAGAGTTCGAGAGCCATAAGCTATTACACGCAGCTTACCGTCCTGCTTTTGGTACAATACTGCCCCCAGGCCTTGGTTTGAGGCATCTGTATGAAGAATAAATGGTAGTTAAAAATCAGGGAATCCAAGAACAGGTGGTTCGACTAGGTGGTTGATCAATCTTTCCAATATCTGTTGGTGCTCATCCTTCCAAACTATTGGTTGGTTTGAAGGCACTCCTCTGTTCTTCAATTTACTTTGTTTTGAGTTTTTGTAAGTGTTTTCCACTCGCGATGTACACTTAATTAAATCATACAGTGGACCAGCAATCTTTGAAAAATCTTTAATATATTGTCGATAGTAACTTAAGAGGCCCATCACAGTTCGCAGCTGCCCGACTGTACTCGGTCCCTTTTCCTTCCAAGCTCTCACAGCCTCCGAATCAGCTGGATCCACTTTGCTACCTTCGGCTAAAACAATTCGTCCAAGATAGCGGATTTCCTTCTTGAACATTCCACATTTACTTGGCTTCAACTTTATTCCATACCGTCTAAGCTGCTGCAGTACCTCTCTCACATGATGGACATGCTCTTCAAAGGACTGGCTGTAGACTAAAACATCATCGAGATATGGCACACATATTCGGTCTCTTAGACTCTCCAGACATTCCTCTATGCACCTTTGAAAGGCAGCTGGAGTATTCATCTAGCCGAAGGGAATTCGTATCCACTCATATAGCCCCCATGGAGTTACAAATGCAGTCAGTGGTCTACTCTCCTTTGCCACAAAGCCTTGATGATACGCTTTACCCTGATCCAACAGTGAGAACCATGAATTTCGACCCAAGTTGTCCAGGATGTCTTGGATTCTAGGAATTGGCTGACAATCAGGGTGGGTCTTCTTATTCAGTTCCCTGTAATCCACACAAAGGCGAAGGCTTCCATCCCTTTTTCTAACACAGACAACAGGCGATGCATAAGATGATATTGATTTTGATATCCAACCCTGAGCAATCAAGTCATGAAGGTAATCCTTTACTTCTCTATAAAGAGGTTTTGGTACAGAGATGTATGACCGTGCAACAGGAATTGTATCTTTTAAGGATATCTTCAGAGATAGATTTTCTATGCATCCAATGTCATCATCTGACTTAGAAAATTATGCACACTCCTCTCGTAACATCTTGTGCACTATTTCCTTTTCAGGCTGGCTCAGATGACTCAAATCGACTGGAGGGTCCCAGGCATCACAGGTAACCTCAACACTACATGTTTGGATGGGATTCACTGATTCAGGTATGGACTGATTTGACTGAGCAAATGACATTGACAGATAAACAGATTGTACGCCATGCGCTGTTCCTATGACAGTTCTTCCCCTCAGAACAATATCATGGTCTGTTGGATTCCATGCATCAAGTATGACATATGGTGGGGTGCCCCTTTTTACCCTAACTAGCGTTTCTTGAAACTCTAGTCCTTCTGCCCATTTGGGATCAAGATCAGGTTCAAACATCAAAGTGGTATCTTCCTTCAGAGGACTCATCTTTAATCGGCACTCAACCTGCAAAGAGGTATGTTTGGGAATTAATACCCTTTCCCTGGAAGTCCGTACGGCATATTCATACAACTTCTCTGCTTTTACAAGATCTATGAAAGCTTGAATGTGACTTATTTCAAGTCTCGGAAGAGCCATATTAACTATTCCTTTTAACTGTTCCCCACATGCTGGATTGGCACTGTCAATGGTCCTGCTTGTCATTTTAAACTCAATAGCACTGTAACCAATAATGGGAGAGATGTTTTCCCTTCGTCACCAGCATGGGTATGACAAAATCTGCATGGTCACCGTTTTCCCCTGGCAGCCTAAACATGACTTGTATCCACCCAACATAAGGAATATCTTGTCCATTTGCTGCCACAATCTGAAGTGTGTCAGGTGCGTCAATAATTTCAGAAAGTTGCCTCAACATCACATCAGGTAATATTTCATTTTTCCACCACTCATCAATGACACAAACTTGAGATCCAGTGTCCCACAATGCAGTTGTTTTAACCCCATGTATATAACAGTCAATCAGACACTGTTTTCCCACTAAAGTGGCCAAACTGAGTGATTTGTTTGAATTTGACCTCTGTTTGGCACCTAATTCTCCTACCCCTTTAGGCCTTTTTTGTTGGCAGTCTTTTTTATGATTACTCCAGTGGTGAACCTGACATAACTTGGAGCAATATCGAGATTTGTGGCAGGATGAACATACTCTTAAAATGTGACCATCTCCCCTTCCACACCCTGTGTGGGGCAGTCGTGGCCTGGTGGTTAGAGTGTTGGACTCGTGATCCGAAGGTTGCTGGTTCGATACTCGGTACCAGCGGGAATTGGGGGTGGGGGGAGTGAATGACCAGCACTCTCCACCACCCTCAATACCACGACTGAGGTGAGTCCCTTGAGCAAGGCACCGCATGGCTGCCCACTGCTCCGGGTGTGTGTTCACGGTATGTGTTCACTAACTGTGTGTGTGCACTTGGATGGGTTAAATGCAGAGCACAAATTCCAAGTATGGGACACCATACTTGGCCACACTACACTTCACTTCACTTCACTTCACTTCACTGTGCATTGTTGTTGGGACTGTAACATCTGGCAGGTTACTCCCTGTCCCGTGGAAGTAACCCTCTTCCGTTTAACTGAACGTCCCTAGGGGAGTTTATTGCCCTTGCTCTACAGCCAGCAAAGAAATGTTCACTGCTTCCACATCTATAGCAATAGGTGCAATAATTATCAGTGTCACTCTGCTGACAATTAAAGCATTTCCTTAGTTGACCCCTTATCTGATTAGAGAGCTGGCGTGGTGCAAGTCCTTGTTGGAATGGAGCAGCTCTTCTTGTAACTGGACCAATACTCAGGGAATGGACGTTCAGGGTGGGTAGCTGAGGCATAGTTTTGGAAACCTGGTGAGGATAGACCCTGTTCTGCTGCTGTCTGGGGCAACTGAATTGACTCTCTGATCTGTGACACTTGAGCGCTGAGACTCTTTAATAGTGCCATGTCTGATTTTATTTCTCTGAGTTCATTTAACAAATCAGGGTGATGCTTATTTTTATTTTCCTGAAGTGATATTTTTACTTTTTTTTCTACAGGTGCTGAGACATTGCATTCCGTAGAATGCACTACCACTGAACGATGCTGGACAACGGTTTTATTTTTGTTTTGTCTCTCTGTTTCAGTCATGCATGCAAGGTTTAATTTCTCTAACAAAAGCTCATCACTCACATCTGTTTGTTGCAGGTATGGTTTCAGATCCCCTCTGATGTAATTATTTTGCAAACCAGTAAGAACTGTATGCAGGAACATATTTTGCACTAGAATGGGGTCATATCTGAAACTGGACTCAGCTTCCTGTGATGCGAATAAGATCTTCTGTCTAAGATCTAAAACTCGAATTAAGAAGTTCTGGGGTGTCTCCTTACTGTCTTGGACTTCTGACATCAGTTGCTTGTACAGCTCTGTGGCACCCTTCTCTTGGTAATGTGAACGAAGGATCCTTTTCAAAGTAGGCTGCCTCAGGACCACTCAGAAACATTCACAGATAACAGAGCAGAAATGTGGGTCACCTTTGTGTCTACTTGAAATAAAGAGGATAAAGCACTGACCCATACATTTGGGTCACTGTACTACCTCTTGTTTCTGCAGTGATGACCCTGACAAAATCATCATATGAGTGCATTTCTACTTGTTCATCCTGTATTTAAACTTGTTTTAGCACAGCAAGATGAAGGTTAAACTGGCCTGCCTGCCTGAATTATATTAATTTATTAATTATGCTTATGGCACAGCATTTAGTCTGCTTATCAGCACAGTGTACTAATGAGCAATAAAATGAGTATGTAATGAGTGGAAGGAAACTGTTCTAGCTGTACTGGCAGAATGTCAGAGAATGCAAATTCAAAGGAGCCTTTTGATGCCAGAGCTGGTTTTATGATTCTAGATCTCCTGGTGTAGAGAATGCCCTTAAATAAAATGAAATTGGAAACTGGTGGTTAAAAGCAAGCTTTTTTTATTGCACGCACGGAAATTTGGAATGACATTGACGGTACCTCTTGTGTTTGTTGTGTACTGAGACATAAAGTGTTCTCCTTCACTGAATAAGTTTTGCCATAATGTATATTGAATATGGCAATACATTCTCTACCATTTTAAATAAACAACCAAACAAACAAAATGTTATGTCATAGCTCTTTTAAAGTGCCTGTTTTTTTTGGTTTTGTGAGCCCTCAACAGGCTGACATACATGCAAGGTCAAAAAATATTTTCATTGTCTTATTGTCACTATCACCAGCAATCTAGCCTGTGCAGATCGCTGGAGAACTACACATATGCCACTGATAAGAACTACAAATCCCATCATGCACCGCACACACACCAGTTCCAGTTCTCTCCCTGATTGCACTCACACAGCTGGAAGCTCATGATGGACTAATCAGATGGACCATATAAACAGCACACAGACTTTGCTGAGTCTTGTTATTGTAACACCATGAAGCGTTTTCTTGTCGTGCCGTGTTTTGGTGCCCTTGCCTTGTTTTCTCATCAGTGATTCTTTGCCTGTTACTTGACTTCGCCTTTTGGATTACCTGTATGTATGCATTTGCTCCTGTGTTTGACCATTGCCTGCCTGACAAATCTCATTATAAACTGCACATGGATCCTCACCTCCGTTGTCCAGCAACTTCCGTTACACTTATAATATGCATTTATTTTTACCTAATCATCCCAATGACTCCCATATAATTTGTTCAGCGACTATTTTGCTTTGCTTGACTCTAATCTGCGACGATTTGTTCAATGACCCAGTCTTTTCTGATTGGTCAACTTCATGCAGCACATATTGAATACAAAATGTCTATCATTTTATTTGTATATATTTGTACCATTGCTCTAATATTCATCGTAACTTCAAGCAATAACAATGACAAACATTTAGTATTAATCGACACATTTTTGGGTGGCCGCAAAAGTTTGCCTATTTTGAAAATTGACTGTGGTTCGCATGCAACTAAATACAAAATATAACTAAATACATATTTTGCATGGTACAGAGAACTGAAAGACAACCATTTAAATTACACTTTAATTTATGATTGTGATCTGGAGGAAGAAGAAGCTGGTCCAAATAAACTGGGTACTGACGAAGTTCCTGTCAAGATCTGACAAAGTCCCATGTACATCTATAGTCTTTGATTCTGATCTTTCATTTATTTACATATGGCTGGCAAACCCAGCAGTCATCAGGTTGGGGTTATACTGTGGTTTTGTTGTGAAAAAGATTTAAGATTTTCCCTTTAAATGCAGAGCATACTGTAGCACCTTCATGATGACGCAATCCCATCTCCAACAATCTGCTACAGTGTTTCAGGGAGGGTTTGTTTGAGGGTCAACTTCGACTCTTTCTTTTTATCAGTAACTTCGCACATGGTTCACTTACAGATTTAAAATGCAGTTGAATGTTTTTATTCACATAGAGCTGTGTTACACATGTTTAGCTGTGTTATATGGAAAGTAAGTTTAAAAAAATCCATAATATGGGCACTTTAAGTTTCCAAATCAACTTATTCCATTCATCTCCCAAGTCTTTGCAATTTGAAAGAATAAAGTTGACTTTAATTTATTTGTCAGTGCAGTCACTTGATGATTCATTTCAATGTGTTTATGACCAATATGATTGATAGCCTAATACTTTCATGTGTATCTCAAATATTCAGTGGCAAAGTTGATGACAGGATCTTGTCATCAAGAAGAAGAAGTATGTTGTTAAAATGCTTAAGTCCCTAGGAAACAGGATTGTCTAAAGTGTTCTTGATCTCAACAAAATCAATTAGTTTGTTGTTCTAGAACCTCCTTGTACATCACATGCTTTAGTATTTGATTATATTGTAGATGTTATAAAAAATCTCACATCGTTTCCAAAGATGATCTGTCACTTGCAGTCCACATACCACATAAAGGCCAATTCACACCACACAGACGAACGCTAATAAACAAGTCTGTCAGAGTTTGTTGGATCAGTGTGTTATCCCTGTTGGCGTCTGTTGTTTGGACTTTGCTTTTACCAAACTGATCATTTTCAATCAGCATTTGTTGGAATGTGGAGCATCTGAGCAGTGTGACATGATTTTACAACAAAGAGCAACAAATTCAGACGCAATCTGAGGAACCAAACAGACTTCATGTAAATGCCTTTTTGGCCTTGAGAAGGATTATTTAATTAATTAAAGCAAGTTTTATTTATTCCCCAATATTCACGGCCAACTTGTTTAGCCAGCGTCAGGACGTGGATGCACTGAAGCGCTGTTTTTGCACATGTCAGTGTTTATGAATAGATTACACCAAAAAGAACACAAGTAATATTGACAAACTATACATCAGTCTAAAGCTACAACCCTCAAGCAGCCATTGTAGCTAGTTGTTTTTCAATGGGAAGCTTATAAAGAATGTATTTGCAAAATTTGTGTAAGTTGAACAGAAAACGCTTATTAGATATGGAGTAAATATCGTAATAACAACATACACGCATTCATTGCTGTACATCAGGGTTAATTTTGAAAGTTAAGAGTCCTCAGAACAACATCCCATCGAGCACATTTAGTCCACCGACACAATAGTGTTGAATTATGGATGGTTATTCATTTGTTTATGTCACCATTTCTGCTGGAGACCTGTTGTTTACTATGTTACTTATGCTCGAAAACAGCGTCTTTGTAGTAAAAAGCAAGACAAGGTCATAGTTTACAGTGTTACACTTAAAATGAGACCACAAACTGAATAAAAAGTCAAAGTTATAGTTACTAAAATCAAAACAAAGCAGTCGAGTGTTTTGACGTTCTGCATATGCTATCTGTCAGTCACTTGCTTCCTAGTTTGATTGATGGAGAATTTAGCCAATGGCTGCATGATTCTTTCGACATATGGTGAGGTTTATTCATCTATTGGACACGTTGTTTTATTGCACTCTGTTTGCTGTCACTGGTCCAGTGACCTGTCAATCATTATGTCACGTGACGCACCTGCAGCCCTCCCAAGCTTTATGCTAACAGTTCAAGTTATGTGCTGGTGTTTGTTGACAATTCAAGCATTCATTCCTTCATTCATTTTCCTTCAGCTTAGTCCCTTATTTATCAGGGGTCGCCACAGTGGAATGAACCACCAACTATTCCAGCATATGTTTTACGCAGCGGATGCCCTTCTAGCCGCAACCCAGTACTGGAAAACACCCATACACTCTCACATTCACACACACATTCATTTACTACGGTCAATATAACGCATGTCTTTGGACTGTGGGGAAACCAGAGCACCTGGAGGAAACTCACGTGAACACGGGGAGAACATGCAAACTCCACGCAAAAATGCCAACTGGCCCAGCCGGGACTCGAACCAGCAACCTTCTTGCTGTGAGGCGACAGTGCTGACCACTGAGCCGTCCTTCAAGCATTCAGTTAGAATATTAAAATTGTCAAGACCACTGAGCCGTCCTTCAAGCATTCAGTTAGAATATTAAAATTGTCAAGGCCTCAAGGTTTTCAATCTAATTCTGCATGGCACACAATGTTTTGGGTCATCTGGGGTCTCTGTATCAATTACTGTGTTATCTAAACTCTATAGCAGTGTTATCACATTGACACACCGTAAAAAGTTATTATGCCCTTAAAGGATTTAAAACTTTCACTTTCACTTACATATTGCATTGTCATTATTTAAACTCATCAATACCTTCATAAATTTAGAAAATACACACAAGATTGTGTCGAAGCATGACACTGCACACAAGATTAGTTTTTACCATGCTAATTTCTTTTTCTTTCTATGTCTACCTTTAAATGTGTAGCAGTGTGAAAATATTATTTAAAAAGCCAGATACGAACTCTGTAAAACTGATTTCCTGGACACTGATGAAATTCGGTCCTGCCATAAAAATCCCTTTGAATCTTAGCCTTGAATTTTCCATTTAAAAACAACAAAAAAGTGAGCCAGTAAAGTTGGACAGGGTCATGCAGCAGGCAAGACTAAGGCAGCAATTTTTGCTTTTGTTTGAGATCAGCATAAAAAGTCAAGGAAACTCACAGAGGAGAAATTACTGCTGTGGGACTGATCAAAGACAATGTCAGCAGCTTCTTATGCTTGGTTAAATCACATCTCATCTCTCTTTTCAGATCATTCAGATGGGTCAACAGCAAAGAGGTCTCAAACATTAGGGAAAAAAAAAAAACTTTTAGAATTATAAATCATTGCATAAGTAGTTATCTGGTTGATACACCCAGACCTGGAAGTACACAACCTAAAATCTGTGCTGACGAGCACTCATTTCAGCAAAAACGTTATTGTTGAGCCAATCATATCAGCTTAATTTTCATCCCCCTGCTGGACACAACAAAATCAAAAGAGCAGAAACCATGTGATTCAAGGCATAGGCTTAGCAGAAAGCATGTGATTTACCAAAAAAACAAACAAAAAACTTGCCTTACGTTTAATTTGCAGTGCTTTCGATAAATGCCTTGTTCAAGATAGAAACAAGCTGACTTTATCTGCTTTCTTTAATTTGTGCAGTGTCAGTAGATGCCACAATTAAAACTTTTCATCCCCATCAGTGCTTTTATGGATTTGTCCTAATTTGCCGTGTTTAGTAAATCTGTCCCTGGATCTTTAACAGAGAAACAGGCTTATTATTAGCACAATAATGCAGTTATGGACTCGACCAGATGGGGTTAATGGTGATTTAAAGCTGCTTGGTCAGCACCGCTGTTAAATGCTGCATCTGAAAAAAACTTTTTGTTTTGAATTGAATCCACTATGTTTGTTGTCTATTGTATTAGGTAAGCAAGGGCATTATGAAAGAAGGATCATTGTGATTTAGCAAAAAAAAAAAAAGAGGCATTTGGATTTTATGTTGGGTTTACACTTAGTTGCAATATAATTCGTTTTAAGTCCTATTTTGCAGCATGTTTTGAACTGTTCAGATGGAGTCATTGCCAACATATAAATCAAAATGATAATTAACTAATTATATTTTGCTAATGCTTGAATCATCATCAGCAATATCCATATTGGCTTCTTATTTCAATAATGGTTTTTCTGTGATTTTCTCACTCTCTGTGATTGCCAATTAGAAAAAAAAAAGAAATACATTTTGAAGCCCACAAGTTGTTTTATTCCTCGGTCTGAGTGTGCTTTCTGGCTCATGATGTACTTTGGGGAATAAAGATAGCTTTCAAAGTAGTTATCCCACTCATTCAGTAAAGTTAGACTGATATACTACCTAAGTATTTGAACCTCTGCAGGGCCTTTCTGAATTTCCCTGCTCTCTCTTTGCTCAACAAGTTCTATTTCATGGTACAGTGGCTGGATACAATGACAGCTCTATTCAACTGCAGAGCACACAACTTTATCTCCATGTGGCTCAGAAGTACTACCACCACTGGACACTATTGGGAATCTGAGAAAGAAGGTCAGGGTGGCATTCTAAATCAGTACCCACAGGTGAGCTTGAGGCATGAGAGGGGTAATTAGGAAATAACACTTTGGGGCTGTTTACACCTGGTCACGGAATTTGCCTCATTCAACAAATAAGATACATAGCTTATGTTTTTGTAAAAAGTAATAATTAAATAAGCATCACATACACCGCATTTTAAGTCAATGCAACATAGCTAAATCTGTTTATCAGATCAAAGAAAATGTATGAAGTTTATATATACTATCCATTTTATAATATATTTAAATTACTGTCTTATCAGAGAAGGTTAATACAATACAATATTTATTTATAAAGCACATTTAAAAACAAACAACCAAAGTTGACCAAAGTGCTGTACATAGGAGTACTAAAGACAGAGAAAAAAGCAGAATATAAAAGAAACATTTAGCAAATAAAAGCAATAAAATAGTGATCAAGGAGTATTAAAAGCGAGAGAAAATAGATAGGTCTTTAAAACGGACTTAAACACAGAAATGGATGGGGAAAGTGTAATGTGAATTGGTAGAGTGTTCCAGAGTTTAGGACCAGCAACTGCAAACGCTTGATCACCTCGTTTTTTAAGGCATGTTCTGGGCACGGTGAGATGATCGAGAGGGGGTATACGGACAGAGCAAGTCTGTAAGGTACTGAGGAGCAAGATTATTGACGGCTTTGTATACAAATAGCAACATTTTAAAATCAATTCTGTATTTAATGGGTAACCAGTGAAGTGCAGATAAAATAGGAGTTACTGACTCATACTTGCGGGTGCCAGAGAGTAGTCTAGCAGCTGCATTTTGTACCAGCTGCAGAAGAGAGAGAGAAGACTGAGAAATACCATAATATAGAGAGTTACAGTAATCCAGACAAGTTGTTATGAAGGCATGAATCACTGTTTGAAAATTTATCTGGGATGAAAAAGGCTTGACTTTAGACAGTTGTCTGAGGTGGTAAAAGCAGGATTTTACAACAGTACTGATCTGTTTGTCAAATTTAAAATTTTCATCAAACATAACACCAAGGGGGCCAAAGATCCCACACTGACATTTAACAGATAATTTTCTTTGTGCCCAAATAAAATTACTTCAGTTTTATTTTCATTTAAATTTAAAAAATAGCTTGAGAGCCAAAGTTTAAGCTCATCTAACCAGCCAGGAGTGGTTGTAAGCCATTTACATCTTTTTGTTTTAAAGGAAAATAGATCTGAGTGCCGTCTGCGTATAGATGAAAGGAAACTTTATATTTATAGAAAATGGAAGCCAGGGGGAGCATATACAGGGTGAACAATACAGGCCCAAGGATTGATCCCTGTGGAACTCCACAACTGAGAGGAATACTGGATGAGAATTGATGGCCAACGCTCACATTAAAACATCTATTGGTCAGATAAGAACGGAACCCCTCTAAAACTGTGCCACGAAGACCCACAGCTGTCTCTAAGCGTGTCAACAGGACCTTGTGGTCAGTCAGGTCAAAATCAGAACTTAAATCTAATAAGACTAATGCCATAGATTTTCCCAGAATTAGTTTCTGTAAAAATGTTGCTTGATACTCTTAAAAGTGCAGATTCATTACTGTGTAATGCTTTAAAACCAGATAGAAATGTCTCATGGACCGAATTTAAAGTCAGATATGTTTGTAATTGGGTCAAAATAACTTTCTCAAGGATCTTTGAAATAAAAGGAAGATTAGAAATAGGCTGAAAATTAGAGAAAGAGGCTGGATTGAAGTTTGGGTTTTTAAGATATGTTGTCAGTACACTACACCACAAGGTTAAAGGTGCTGTATGTAAGTTTTTGTCTTTTCTAAAGCATAAAAAATACCATAATTTGTTGGCAGTTATTTAAGAAACATGTCAAGTGAACATACATATCAAGTGAACACAACATACATATCTGAAAAACACTGATACAGTCTTTCCAATTATTCCTCCTTTGAAAAAATATTTGTTTTTGTCTGTGTAACTCTGCTCATTGCCATTTTACCCAATCATATTTTGGCACTCTGGGTTGCCTTGGTGGAAAACAGCATATTTAATTTTAATCTTGAAGGCTGCCTCAACATAGACGGGCATGGCCAAAAATGCGACCTCAACAGTAGCAGTCTCTGAAATTAGAGGTAGATTTAGAGTTATAAAAATCCACATGAGGTGGTTTTTAAATTGCGAAAAATATACAAATATTACAATTGTAAACATTAACTGAGTAAGCCTTAAAATGTAAGGCTTAATCGTCAGGCATGGTTGCTCCTGTTTATGTTGTCAATCTGGCATATTTGATATCTCTGATATTTGAATTTGTCAGTCAAGCAGTACTTTATTGTCATTCACATGCACGTATACACAGATTGAAATTTCGTAGCATTGGCTCCACAGTTCCAATAGAAATAACCCTAAACAATAAATAGTCTAATATAACTATATATATATATATATATATATATAATCATATACATAGCAGCTGACTGACGGTCCTCATTGTTAGGTGGATCTACAGTGCAAATCACAGTAGTGCATAGTGCAAAAAACAAACATTCAAAAGATAAAAAAAAATAAATACATTGTGACCCTTTAAGAGTTTAAGGACAGGTTTATTTGGACAGCCATATTTAAATTTGGACAGCCATACCTAGTTCAAACACTAGGTGTCAATCCTACATACTGCACCTTTAAGCGAACATGACTGATGTTGAAATTGCTCAGGGATTTGCAGTAGTTTTATGTAAAACAGTAGAAAGGAAATGATAACAGAAAAAAGAAACAGCAAAGATTCAGGTTACATTTGTATTTTCTTCCAAGGGGTTTGACTACAGGAATGCTTCCCCAGCTGTCAGGTTTACATGTGCTGATAGGACCTCAGTAAAGCTGCTCTGCCTGACTGGCTACAGAGCTTTATGGAATTGTGACAAAAGGCACAACACAATTATTGTCCATTACCCAGGCGACCGAGACTGAATGAAAAAAAAAAAGAACCAATGTGGCTTCCTTGATGGATATGAGTCTGCATGCAAATGCATGCAGCTTCCCCGGTTCATGTCACACCTTCTGCAGCCAGTCTGGGTGATTCATTCTTCCTGCCAGGGTTAAGACAAATTCCTTCCCATCTATGGCGGAGTACAAGGGCAGTAAATGTCATAAGCATTAATATGTACCGCAAAGCAATTAGAAGGTTTCATTCTTTAGGATCATTCAGAAACTTACATAATTCACGAAACGAACATATTTTGCTTTTAGGAATTTGTTGCTTTCACGTGTTGTTGGAATACAAGTTACCTAGTTGGATCTGGACATCATCTCAAATCATATTTACTACTGGAAAACTGTCAGGGTTCTGCCACCTCTGTCTAGTTTATTTATGTTTTGGTGCCAGAGCATGACACTCCTTGTTGTTTCATCTCTGTGGGAGGTGCATGCCTTCTAGTTCGCTCAGAAATATGTGCTAGCCTTTATTTCTTGTGCAGAGCAGGACTGGCCCTGGCCAATTTGACGCCTTAGGCAAGATTTTACCTAGCGCCCCATGCCTCACAGCACATTCCAGCAATAATCGAGTTCAAACATTTGTACAGAAAATCCATAGCTTTTTTTTTACACACAAATATACACCCACAGGAAGTCAGATGCTACTGACAAGACATGCCACACACAAAGCACACAAGACAGAGAGAGATAATGAAATTGTCAACCATGACATGAAATTGAGAGTTGTACTCTGTATTGTCTATTCATTTGTTCGTTTGTTAATTTGTTCGTTCATTACAATTTATTTATTGCTATTCAGAGTAAATGCATGACATCCCTGCAAACAAGACTGTTCTGGTCCGTAATGGGCACACTTAGGGCCAGCATAAGTGCTTGAGCAGGCTGTCAGTGCAAGGACATAGACCTTTTTCACATTTCTGTATTTCTCAGCAGCATACGTAGTCATAGTTGGGTAGATTTAGAGCGCATAGGAGAGTACCACAAATATTGTTTTCCCCATTTCTATTTGCTCAAATAATAAAAGAAAACTCTACAATAGTGTTTTCATGACTTTCAGAAAAAGAAAAAAAAATTGTTTGAGACTGATAACAGCGGCCAGAAGAGGGAACAATATCAAATTTACTGTCCCGCCCATTAGAAACACCTTGTATAAGCAGTAATTAGATGTTGTTGTTGTTTTTAGGTAATTTGATGCAAAGATGATATGATACAAAGTATAGCTTCATAAATGAACATACATAAAACAAATCAAGATATTAAAAACTTGCAAATCATTAAGATGCCAATGACCATTAAACGCATTATCACCATCTTGTAAAAAGGGTCAACTGAGAGTTTGCTCACTGGCAAAACATTTCTCCTTAGTGCTGGATCCACAAAGACAGCCCTCTTCTAGCCTCCAGGAAGTCCTCACTAGGCCCACATGTCAAATCAATATAATCAATTCTCAATAATATTCAATTAATCACTTAATTATCTCAATAACTTCACTAACTTCACTAATGTTTTTAATCTGTTCCCATCATTGAAAAAAACACTATTTAAGTGTGCAAAGCTGATGAAAATTCAACATTGAAGTTTTGACCTTTCGTTGATTCAATGTTCTTCAATGTTCAAGTCAGTGAAGATCTGCTTTCTGGGATTTGGCCACAACAGCAGGTAACAAAATTTAAAATAGGTCAGATTTTAGTTGTGTGAGGTTTGTAAGTGTTAAAAGAATGACACAAAAATGACTATAGTAGAAAATGTGTATTCACAAACAACACAATAAACCAAGAAACTCTGTTGAAAGCAAAGAGTGCATACAGTTCAATGTGCCATACCCTAGGTCCTAAAGTGGTAGTTTGCCAGTGTATATACAATCCAAAACTGTGATAATACACAAGCGTGCAAGAATATTGTGGAAAGGTAAGTCCAGACATAGGAAACTTTACAATTCAGTATAGTTTGTAAGCTGTTAGAAGCCTTCTTGTGTTGGCCATGCTGCTCTCTGTACATTGTTTCATGCATCCTGTTAGATTACTGGTATTCATCCACACTGTTCTTAATGACAGACACTAAAATGTTAAGAGGAATAAAATGGACTGACAGTGTGGTAAAACACATATCTCATGTGACAGTGCCACTCATATACAAGTCTTTCATGCACACAAATCTGGGGAATGACAATTTCAAATCTTCAATTTTCAATCTTCAGACTTCAAAATTGCCCATGCAGGGTCAGTGTGGGCATAGTGAGGGCTCCTGGGGGCTAGGTGTGGACAATAATGGGCCAATATTTTGCCATTAATCAAACTCTCCAGGGCCCTGTGCTGGCAGCCTGCTCTTTGCCTGAACAGGCTAACCCATGCCAGGTCTTCATGGAATAAATGTGGGCTGTCTGCTACTGTAGGCTACTCACACAGAGCCATAGTGAGCCTGCAACGTTGCGGCATAATTAGGCTAGCCTGCACTTGGACTGTTTAGATTTGGTGTGGGCTTGACATAGCCCGCAGTGCCCACAAAAACCCAGCATGGACCCTGCATGAGCATGTTTGCTGGGAATGTCTTTTTAAACAACCTTTTAATCCTAAGTAGACATTACAAATGAAAGATATAAATTGATGTATTTAATATACTGCAAAACTAGGAATTCAGGTTGCTTGCCTTGTGTATCAGATTATTTGCATTCAATTGTAAAAGCAGCAATTGTTTAATTTATGTTTTTAGTTTTATGGATATTTTTGAGAACTTAGGCCTAAATAAAAACAAAGATTTAATTGGTGAACATTTTTCAACTCAATTAGAATGGACATATCATACTCATAAGATATATATATATATATAAACTTTATAATATACTTGTAATATAAAAGTCTTAATTGTCAAACTTCAAATTTCATATACAAACATATAGAAATATTTTCATTTGTGTTGTTCAAGCCATTTCTGGCATTTTTCTAGAAATAATGTATCACTATAATATAATGTTAATTGACATAAAATGTTAATTGTTTTTATCATAGAGCATAATACTTTAAAACATGTTTCCCACATTTAGTGATAAGAAGTGAGATCACAGAATGTTATTTTAAGCACTTGACTAGTGTTATAAAATGAGTTTGATTAAAAATATAGTTTTAATCTTGAAACGCGAGCCAGATAATGTGAAGGGAAATGTTTTATCACTCTAAACATATTACGGTATACGTTTCACTTGCTTTTTGGGCTAAAAATGTCTTTAGTTGGTCTTTAAAAGGTCTAAAATTTACCCTCATGGAACCTGTATAAAGCCTGCGTATGTTTGTGGTCTGATGCATTTGTCTGTTGGTGTAGAGAACTGTGTTGATGGTTGCTGTTTTATTAGTGAACAATGTTGTGTATTTGTTAGATGTTAGAATTAATGAGGGACCAGGTGGAGGAGGACAGAGTATGGGCTGTTCCGCTGAATGAATGCCTATCCTAATGAAAGCTTCTCTGCTATGAACAAGTAGCTTTGCGTGATGATTGGACAGACCTTGGTTTTAATGTTAACACACACTCAAAACATCCACCAACATGACACAAAAACAAACAAGACTACAGCACATGGTAATGAGGTAAACACAGCAAGTTATCACAGTACCTAGTCATGACAATGCTGCTAAAACCCTGTCCAAATGCCGTTTATTAGAGATTTACGTGGCGAAGCAGGCAGGGATTGAACACCAGCAAACACAACATCAAAAGTAATCCAAAGTGTAATCCGAGTAACAGGCAACGTGTCAGAACAGGAGGCAAACAATCAGAATGAAATAAACAGTCCAGGGATCTAAAACAAGGAAATGTTTTGTAAAGTAGCAACAGTTAAGCAGCAAATCAAACTCATATTGATTCAAGGAATACAGAGATGGGAACTGGCGAATGTTCAACAACATTAATCATACAATATTAAGCTTTATGTTTGTGTCATTTAAATGTTTCAGTTTTTATTCTATAGCAAAACAAAAGTTTTGGCACTTGACACTTGTTAAACTCGAGTAACAGGCAATGTGTCAGGGCAGGCAGCAAACAATCAGAATGAAATAAACAGTCCATGGATCAAAAACAAGGAAACGTTTACGTTTCGTAAAGTATCAACAGCTAAACAAGTCCCAGCCCTGATGGAGTGTTGTGTGGTGTTTAAATAGGCCAGTAAATACATATCAGCTAGATCTAGTCTTACAGATGTATTCTTCTGTTGCTTTGATTACTTCTATTGTTCTCATTTATAAGTGAATAGCATTAAATGAAGAGCATTTGGATTCAAACCATGGCACTTGTCACATGACTTGTCAAGTGACATACGGGGTGGAAAAATGAAGCTGCCAGTTAATCCTGGTTATACTGCAGTCAGAAAATATGCACCAGCTTGATGTTGCTGTCAAGGCAGAGAAAGCAAACAAGTGTGCATTACATTTATCTGACAGAAGACACTGCATGTTATGCTGCTTCTTTGAAGAGTTTGCAAGCTGTTCACACACAAACATTAAAGAAACAGATGTTTCCCTTCCCTTTTAACTCAGCATTAGGAGATGATGGTGCAGAACATCTCAGAGGATTCAAAGGCAGGCAATGTCAAAACTCTCTCTTTTTTTATGAAGTCTGCCGGGACGTTGTGGGGTTATTTTAGGAGTCTATTATGCAAAGCAATATTCCTGGATTTTGATGACATAATCATGACAGTACTTCACATAAAATAAAATAAATCATGCATTTGTGTTTAAAGCATTTCAATAAATGAATAAAAAAATCGTCAAAGACTTCCTAATGGACATGTCCATTCCATCTTGTTCCAACTTGACCAGAGGTCACCTATATATATATATATATATATATATATACATTTTTTTTTTTTTATAAAAGAGGGGATTGTAATAGTTCTGGTATCATTATGTTTGGGAACAGGACATCCTAAGGTCATGACAGACCAAGCTGACCTCAAAGAAAAAGTCCTTCTGTTGACTGCATCCAAAAAGATAATATTGAACTTAGAGAACTACAGCCGACAACAAACTCCATCAGCTTAGTCCCTGATTTATCAGGGGTTGCCACCACAGAATGAACTGCCAATTACTCTAGCACATGTTTTATGTGGCGGATGCCCTTCCAGCAGCAACCCGGCACTGAGAGTACACAAACTCGTGAACACCTAGTGCTGGGAAACACCCATACACTCTCTCACTCATACACACACACACACACTCACACACAATGGCCAATTTAGTTTAAAAAAAAAACACCTATACTGAATGTCTTTGTACTGTAGATAAAACCGGAGCACTTGGAGGAAACCCACATGAACATGGGAACATGCAAACTCCACACAAAAATGTTACTAGTCCAGATGGGACTTGAACCAGCTACATTTCTTGCTGTGAGGTGACAGTACTAACTGCTGAGTCAATGTATCACCCTCGACTGCAAACGTTTGTAGTCATTTTGTGCTGGGCTTAAGAAATAAATGTCTATATCAGCAGATATTTAGCTAGTTAGTTAGATACTCCTCTTAGATGCATTTTTGTTTGTTTGTTTGTTTTTTAATATAAATTGGTGGGGCTGCTACTACTCCCCTATCAATATCAGTTTGGGATACACAGAGGAAAAAAAGTACAACTTCTTATTGCAGAAGCTTTGCTAACTCTGTAATAGCACTTGCTTCGCATGCTAGTAGACATTGGGGATTCTATGTTCCACTCTGTCGAGTCAGTGTTTTGAATATACACCAAAAATGTATGTGATGCTAATGTAGAAATAGTTCAAACTCACACTCATTCAAGGAATGCAGAGGCGGGAACAAGCTAACAACTAAGGTTCAACAACTTTAATCATAAAATAAACACAAAACAAAAGTATCCATGCCAAATTTCTTTGTGGGACCAATAAATTGGCCTTTATTCAGATTTAAAATAATAAAAAGTTGATACCATTACCGAAAATAGTTCATTAGGCCACACTGCATTTTAAACATGAAGCCCAGAAAATCTTGTGACAGACGTTCATCCACAAAAAGAAAAAAAAAGAAAAAAAGATGTGTTTGAATTTGGACTGTAGAAACTTGAAATTAACAGTCAATAAACAATATGTTTAATGGGTGCTGAAACAAGATGTTAACTGTTGTAAAAGTCCAAATTGTTTTGTAACATGTTGGTAAAAGGCAAAGTTTTCTGTGCGAAATCTCTGTTGCTTAACCTCAGGTGGCCACACAGCAAATGTTCCAATGGACTACACTAATGATGACTAGGCCCACACAGAATGTGCAATATATATAAAAAATGCATTAATCTTCAGCATGACGCAGGCCACAAAATTAAACCCACAAGCCACCTGATGAGTACCCCTGAGCTAATTAATTAATTACAATTGTCATTGTTTTTAGTTGGTACATTTTGCCTTTGTTGCAGTATAATTATTTATATAGAAGTACAGGCTAAGTGTGTTAATAATGTTGTTTAAAATTTCAAGCCTTGTCACTTGTTTATGTTCTCTTTTTGTATTATAATAGTGAAGTAAACGGTTGCTATGACTGACCTCCATGTAAGCGGCTTAATTTCTCAATTTATTGGAACTTTCACTAACAGGCTTATTGTGGAAAACATCCGGCAATGTACCTGCAGCCTGAAATCATTCAAATGAATGTCACTGGCCTTTGGATAAAAAAAGATGGGAGGTAGGTAGTTGAGAAAATAAATGTCACTCACGTCTCGGTCCACAAAAAAGGCATCATAATCTCTCCAGCACACTGTTGCTCTGAGCTGCTCAGGTTCTTTGTAAAACTTATAGTGGAATGTAATTCTTGGAGGATTTCTGGCAAATGGCATCTGGCTTTTTAAACAGAATGAAAGAATACAATGCATGAGTTGCTCACACAAAATATAAAGGCGGCAACGGATAAAGACTAAAAATGAGAAATTACTGTCTTGCATTTGCAATAAATGGCAGTTGTCATGAAGGTAAGATGGCTAAGCTGAATATTTGTAGTCATAGTCATTTCATTTGACAGCTCTTTCTCTCCACAGAACCGACCAGTAGTGCCGTTGTGACCATTCATCCATTTTGAGTTCCTGTTATGTAATTCCCGAAAACCCAGCTGAGGATTTATTTCTGTCTCCTTTACTTCTTCTTTCTTTTTTTACAGGAGTGAACAAAGCTATCATTGCTGATGTGTGGGTAACCCTGTAATCCCTGGCAATTATAGACATATGATTCAGCTTCAAAGGACTCATTTCCCCCCACCACAAATAAGATCCTCAATGGCATTTAATGCACTTATAATTTGCTTCGAAATTGTCCTTTCAAGTCGACATGCACATAAAGGCATCTTATCGATTACTACTTAACGGGAGGCCGATCTGCACTTAAAATGGGCAATTAAATGGCTGGTAATTATATATTGATTGAAAGCTGCGGCATTTGTCAGAGGCCGGGAGTATAATCCATGCCGATGTGGGGGAAGGTATATAGGTCGGTCAAGGGGGCAAGGAGGAAACGGTTGTCTCAGCTCGGCAGCCTACATTTACAGCTCAGGGATTTCCTTCAACCCATGATGAAACCTAGCGATGACCTTTCTGGTTTGGTTTTCATTACCTAGTTCCTGTGGGAACCTCAGTGGTCTGATTACTGGGCCTGGATAATTAGAGAGAGGAGGCATCTTTTTCCTCAACCTTGTAGACGGTGAGGCAACAAGACTGAAGACAGCAGGATTTGTGCAGGCTGGGTAATGGCACCTCTTGGGTGGACATATTGATTAATCAGCTTCTTGCAGCCAGGTACTGGAGTGTGTTGGGATCAAATCTCACTGGCCAGTTAATTAGCAGGAAAGATTTTTATTCAATGAAGGAGGACAGAAAAGAAAGTATGGGAACAGGTTTGTAATAGTGATTAAAGCCTGGAGAACAAGCTAAGGGATTTTTTAAAAAAATCTCTTATTATAGGCTTTTATTATAGAGGTTTTATTATGAGGTGTTATTCAAATGTGAATCAAGCAAGAATGTGAGTTGTATCTCCAGCCTTTTTTTACTAAAACACATTTATAAAAAAAATTAAAATTAAATGTGAATACGATTCTGCCTATATCTTTCCTCTCGCATCAGGGCTCCATTCTTCGTACTTAAGTCATCTAAGATGATTTGGCAAAGCTTGGATCTCTTATTCTTGATAACTGATCTCTGGATAATTTGGTTCTTCAAACACGTTTATGAATCAGATTAAAATATCTGGATGAATTTGATCTTAGAAAGCTCCGTTGACAGCCATATCACCACATCACCAGTCCAAGACCGGTTGCTCACTTAAGCTAAGCAGGGCTGAGCCTGGTCAGTACCTGGATGGGAGACCGCATGGGAAAACTAGGTTGCTGTTGGAAGTGGTGTTAGTGAGGTCAGCAGGGGGCACTCTGTTCTAATGCCCCAGTAAAATGAACGGGACACTATACTGTCAGTGAGCGTTGTCTTTTGGATGAGACATTAAACCGAGGTCCTGACTCTCTGTGGTCATTAAAAAACCCATGGCACTTCTCGTAAAGAGTAGGGGTGTAACCCCGGTGTCCTGACTAAATTTCCACCATCGGCCCTTACCATCATGGCTTTTCAATCATCCCCATCCACTGAATTGGCTCTATCACTGTCTCTCCACTCCACCTATAGCTGGTGTGTGGTGAGCACACTGGCGCCGTTGTCCTGTGACTGCCATCACATCATCCAATTGGATGCTGCACACTGGTGGTGGTGTGGAGAGACCCCCCCTCATGATTGTGAAGCGCTTTGGGTGTATGGCCATACATACTGGCATCTGGTTAATGGCATCATCTGATTAATTTTCAATTATTAGGCACTTGAGCAAAATGATAAAATGTGTAGTGAAATTAAATGGTTTGTTAAATATTATATGCAAAACATTTACACATTTGATGTGGGCTATTTGTACAGGCTTAATTCATGTGTCAAGAATTTTGAAATTTATTTCATTTTACCTAGAGTGGATTTTCTTTACGATATTCAGGTTTAAGACATAACTGAGGCATAAGACATAACTGCCTATTTAAATTAATTTTGCATCAAAAAGAGCATTTTGATATGTGTGAAGTGTCTGCATCTCCTGCATCAAATCAGTTTTCAAATTGGCAAGCACAATTCCTATAAATTGTATTATTATTCCTTCGCAAAAAAGAGAACTCTTAATGAGACAATTGGCCATGTCTTTAATCATACATTGTCAGAAATTGTACTAAGCTGGGGTGGTCCCTTTTCAAAGTGATTTCATATGATTACAGTTGAACCACTGAAGTGACATGGAATGTTTTGACAATGTTTTTGTTTCCTTTTCTGCACTTTAAACGTCTCAGCACTCTTGATGTCTTTGGAGAATAAAAGTATTCTTGCATTTCATTTAAAATATCTTAAATTGTATGAATATGATTAAAGGTCTCAGGGGTTTGGGACAACATGGGGATGAATAATTGATACCAGAATAATTTTTTTTGGGGGGGTGGGGGTAAACTAACCCTTTAACATTTACATCTTTTCAGTCAGATACTGGAGTGTGTAGGGATCAAATCTCACTTGCCAGTTTAATTATCAGCAAAGATTTTCATTCCATAAAGGAGCACAGAAAAGAAAGTAAAGTGAACAGGTTTGCAATCGTGATGTAAGCCTGCAGAACAAGCTAAAATATGTTTTTATTATGGGGAATTATTCAAGTGCCAATCAAGCAAGAAAGTATCTCCTCTCCAGGCTTTTTTTCTAATAAAAAAAACTATAACAAAAGACTCTGTTTGCCTATATCTTCGTACTCGCATCAGGTCACATGTTTACTAAAGGCAGTGCAACATATTGCCATTAGAATTCGCAGCACAACACGCATGCATTGTATTGCCTGTAGTAAATGAACACCCTGATCATATATGGAAGACATACAAAACAAAGTTCTTTTTACAGATTTCTAGTGCAGAAAAATGTTCTTGGAGGTTCATATGATTAGAGTTGAACCACTGAGGTGACAAGGTTTTTGTTTTCTGGACTTTGAACATCTCAAGAGTCTTGCTGTCTGTGGAGGATGAAAGAGCTCTTGGATTTCATCTAAAACACAGGTGTTGAACTCAGTTCCTGGAGGGCTGCAGCTCTGCAGTTTAGTTCCAACCCTAATTAAAAACACCTGATCAAACTAATTTAGTGTTTAAGGCTTGTTTGATACCTACAGATAGGTGTGTTGATGCAGGGCTGGAACTAAACTCTGCAAAGCTGCGGCCCTCTAGGAATTGAATTTGACACCCCTGATCTAAAATATCTTAATTTGTGTTCCCAAGATGAATGAAGATCTCAGTGGGTTGAAACAACATGGGGTTGAGTAATTAATAACAGAATTTTCATTTTTGGTTGAACTAAACTTCACACTTTAACATCTATATCTTTCCAGTCAGATACTGGAGTGTGTTCAAGTCAAATCTAATTGGTCAGTTAATTATCAGCAAAGATTTTCGTTCCATGATGAAGGACAAAAAAACAACAGAAGTGAACAGGTTTACAATAGTGATTTAAGCCTGTAGAACAAGCTAAGAGATGTTTTTTATTATGGGGTATTATTTGAATGACAATCAGGCAAGAAAGTGCGTTGTATTTCTAGGCTTTTCTCTATGCCCCCATGCTCAGTCAACATCTGAAAATCTCATAATTTCATATATACACATCAAAAACTAAGCTCAAAATCCTTATAAGGCTTCGAAAAATCTTTCTTCCCACAAACGCTGTAAGCTAATGGACTTTTCGCATAGTGTTAAATGTGTTTGCCAGTATGTGGCCTTTTAAGTTTCACGGTGATGCTAATAGGATTGGCTACTGCAGATGCAGTCTCTGCTGGGATGGCTGATAAGACTGCATTACTCACCTCCCACCCTGCCAACAACGAGGGAGGACGTGGTCCAATGTGCTCTCAACACACAAGAGGAAACATGAAATAATTTGGTTTTATTTGTATTAATTAGTGACTGGAATATGATGTTTTATTATTAATCATTATCAGTAAGTATCTATCAAAATATGTATAAAATTTTCAGAATCAGAGTCCATTTGTTTGCAAATATTTATATAAATAATTAAAACTAAAAACTGTAGTGAAGGTACACATTTTATGTCTTTTTGCACAACCTTGGCATTGCTAGCGCCAAACATCAGTGCTTCCAACTTAGCGACTTTGTCGCTATATTTAGCGACTTTTCAGACCCCCTTAGGGACAATTTTTTTTTAAAGTGACTAGTGACAAATCTAGCGACCTTTTTGGTGTTACTGGAGATTTTTTATAAATTCTCATCTGTTCTTACTGTACCGTTCCTACTCTTCTCAACAAGCTGCGGGTGATGACATCGGCCCCTCCCCGCCTCAGAGCACTCACAGGCAACCCTGTACCACAGCCATCAGTCTCTCCCACCTGCAGCCCGAGAGCAGATTACCCCTCTGCGTACCAACGGCAAATGATTTAACACCGCGACTGTGAGGTATTTCCCTTGTACAGTCAAACCAATCTGATTCTCCTTTTTTTTTAATTTAGCAATTTAAGTTGACCGTTTATACTTCTTGTATTCTTGTAGTGACAGTTTCTGAACTTGTGTGAGTTTATTATGTCTCAGAGATTACTGCAAATTCACTACACATCTATACTGATATACTGTATTCAAACAACAATAAGTTTAATTAAATTAACATGCATATATAACGTGTAGTGCAGATATAAATACCCCTTTATTAATTATAGGCTGTTAAACAAACAGAAACTGCTGGACCTGATGACGTCAGTAATATGCAAATCTAGCGACATTTAGCAACTTTTTGAGCAGAGCTTTTCATCGCCTTTTCATTGAAAATAGTTGGCAACACTGCCAAACATATGTAGTCAGTTTATGATACTGGGAAAAGGAACATTTGCACCACAAAATACATGTCTCTGTCGGTTTATATTGAAATAAAAGAAATGATTTACCCAGTGTCAACTGTTCAATCTTTATATTTTGCTGGTGTGGTGGGGAGAGGATGATTGAACACCCAAAAAGTGGGGAAGAGCAGGTTGAGACACCGGCGGCTGGTCAGTGGACCAATCCGAAATAATAAGTAACACCTGTATTTTCTAGTGATTGGGCTGGAGAGACACCTTCATAAGGGGAGGAGAAGGACCAGACACCAGCAGAGAAACTACACACGCGCACAACTCCAAGTGTTTGAAAATAAAATTAAATAACGATTATTAATTACCTTGTACCGACGACCCGGTCTTCTTCTTCCCACAACAAAGATGAACATTATCACAGTGGTGCTGAAATCCGGAAAGAAGAAGAAACTTCGCTACCAGAATGACAACTCTGTCTACCAGTCCGTTTGCAGAAGTCATCTAGGCGCTCACGGTTCTCCACCGTGAACAACATCAGGAACTTTATCACAGCTGGCATTTGTCTATTTTTTTTCTTTCTTTCAATATTTGCAATCAATCAACCAATCAATCAATCAATCAATCATTCATTCATTCATTCATTTTCTTTTCGGCTTAGTCCCTTTATTAATCTGGGGTCGCCACAGTGGAATGAACCACCAACTTATCCAGCATATGTTTTACGCAGCGGATGCCCTTCCATCTGCAACCCATCTCTGGGAAACATCCATACACACTCATTCACACACATACACTACGGACAATTTAGCCTACCCAATTTACCTATACCGCATGTCTTTGGACCTGTGGGGGAAACCGGAGCATCAATTAATCATTAACAACAACAAAAAAACTTTTAATGTAACCTTTATTTTAGGTATTAGTTGTATATATTGTTATTATATGTATGCCAACACACACACACAAATAATAATATATGTTGAATAATTTAATTTCAGTGCTGTGTATGTACTATTGATGTGCGTACGTTACATCAGAGCAATACATCAAGCTAATGACTCATCCTTCATGGTTGGCTTTATGCAAATTCATATTAGCCAGCTCAGATACCATGTACAGAATGTGTCTTATAAGCACATTGGTACAGCACAAACGAGATTTTTTTTTATTAGTCACCATTCATTTGTGCTTCTAATAATAGTTAGCTAACTCTGACATATGTACATTCTGTGCTTTCTGGTCTATGGAGATATAATGATTGATTTATAATTGGCTTAATTTGAATTTGAATGGCAGAACAACAGCTTTTTTGAGCTAGGTTTAGTTGCTTCACAAAAATAACAATTATGGCCTTAGACCTGCCATTTAGCTTCTGGCTATGTTGACACATGGTGCACATAAATAAGCCTTGCAAGATGTTTATTTTCTTGTTTTCTCTCTCTCTTTCACTCCGATTAATCTGTAAGGCTTTAACAGAATTCTATGCATGTTTTGCTATTTATTAAAGTGTTAGTTCATCCAAAAAGAAAATTATGTTATTAATTACTCATCCTCATGTCATTCCAAGCCCCCAAGACCTCCATTCATCTTCAGAACACAAATTAAGAAATTTGAAATGAAATCTGAGTTTCCTCATCCTCAGATTTCATGTAAAATATCTTACAAAAATTAAATTTTCAAAATAATGTCACAAATGTATTTGTATTATTAATTTTATTGTAATAGCAATAATCACAGCTTCTGTGATCAAAATATACTTTGTTCAAAACCATTTCATTCATTCATTTTCCTTCGGCTTAGTCCTTATATTCATCAGGGGTCACCACAGCGGAATGAACCGCCAACTTATCCAGCATATGATGGCACACTCATTCACACACATGCACTACGGTCAATTTAGTTTATTCAATTCACCAGTCTTTGGACTGTGGGGGAAACCGGAGCACCCGGAGGAAACCCACGCGAACACGGGGAGAACATGCAAACTCCACACAGAAATGCCAACTGACCCAGCTGGGACTCGAACCAGGAACCTTCTTACAGTACTGTGAGGCGACAGTGCTAACCACTGAGCCACCGTGTCGCCTCAAACATTTAAAAATCATAATATTTCCAAACTTTTGACTTCTTCAATTACTTTAAGAAAGTATAATTAATTGTATAATAATAAGTGTTACACATTATATCATAAGTGGACATTTCAAGCTTTAAGTAGATTATATAATATGGATAATGTTTAAGATTATATAGATGATATCTTTATTGACTATAGCAGGATGGTTTTCTGTAGCATGAGGTTTTATGTTATTCTTCACAAGAATCCCTAAACCATGTCAGCTTAGAGACATCAAGACTCATAATATGAATCTAAACAATGGTGACAAACAAAAATATCTTAAAATCATAAAATGAGCTACTAAAACACAATCTGCAATAAATATATAGACTAAAAAATAAACAGCAAAGTAAAAGCAAACACGGTTGTATGGGAAAAATTTTACTGATAACTACAAGTGAGTTAGCATATAGATATTGATTAGTATTAATATTAGAGGAGTAAACATTAATTAAATTCTACTTGTGATTTTATCCAATAAATCTTTCATGCCAATTTTTCTAGTTTGTTTATGTTGAGCCCTGGTTCCTCCTAATATTTCATTGAAGTCTTTTCCTTGAACTGTCACCTAAGGTAAGTACTGTTCTGTGCTCTAGGGCACAATTTTAGCTATCTGTTTGTGACTGTTCCAATTCCAGAAAGTGCTATACAAATAAATCAGACATGAATTGAATTAGTTCACTTTAATCGAGTTAATACCATGTGTAAAACATGGACAAAGCTTCTCGTTTACTGTCAGACGCAGGCCACAGTATTGAACATGGCCTTAGGCTATCTGCCAACTCAACATGTCCCAGGAGAATGGAAATGGTCAGCTTCAGGCAAAGGCACAATCACTCACCTAATGAGGACAACTTAATCTTCAACTCCCTCTGGGGTATTAATTGGCTTATCGACCTCATCTCTGATGTACTACCTGTTAAAGGGCACCTATCATGCAAAATCAGATTTTGGAAGCTGTTTGGACAGAAACGTGTGTAGGAATAGTGTGTACACAGCCATATTAGTATGGTATAAGGGACATTCCACCGAATGGGTAACATTGAAATGAACTCTAATGAATAAGTAATGAACTCTAAAATACATTTTAGTAATAATCAAAGTGTCTTCAAATTTAACAAACTGCAAAATTTAGAATATATAATTAAAATAATTTTAAAAAACTATGTAGAACACTAAAAAATAGCAGTTGTTCCATGTCCCCACTCCCTGCTTCTATAATTTGCTAGAATACACTGTTTAAAATCCTTCCAAAATGTATGTTTTTTGCATTTACATGCAGTTTTATATCCAATCAATTATTTCCCATTTTTAAAAGAAAAAAAAATTCATAACATTTTTGATAAAATACACATTTTAGTCGTGTCCCCAGGTTTTCACTCATTACTGTTACGCTAACACATTTACCCCTCTGATTAACTTGGAACATTCCATAAGGCTTATTTTCAACAGGAAGGTGCATCATCCAGATCCTTTAAAGGCAATGGGGAGACCAAAGGGAAGTCTTCTCATTTTCTTTTCAATATATTTGATGATATTTCAACTGTGTGAGAGATGGTTAATCTCAACATACTGTCCTGTTACTTAAATTATTTTTAGATGTTATTTATTAATTTTAAAAATACATATGTTTGATAAATCACTAAAACTTGCTCCATATCCTCATGCTATTACCATGTGTGCCATGTGGTTATTTAGCATGTATTTGATAAATATATGCTAAAAACTCAGTCCTGTTACCCTCAGTCCTGTTATTCATATAAGCCATAACAGGACTGAGTAATAGTAATAGGAGTGAGTTGCATTCTCTGGTGCATATATAATAATGCAAAAAAAAAAAGTTAATTTAAGATGATGTACCTGAGTCTTTTAGGTTTCAGTTACAATAACTTATATTGTAAATATACACTCACCGACCACTTTATTAGGTACACCTGTCCAACTGCTCGTTAACGCAAATTTCTAATCAACCAATCGCATGGCAGCAACTCAATGCATTTAGGCATGTAGACATGGCCAAGACGATCTGCTGCAGTTCAAACTGAGCATCAGAATGGGGAAGAAAGGTGATTTAAGTGACTTTGAACGTGGCATGGTTGTTGGTTCAAGATGGGCTGGTCTGAGTATTTCAGAAACTGCTGATCTACTGGGATTTTCACACACAACCATCTCTAGGGTTTACAGAGAATGGTCCGAAAAAAAGAAAATATCCAGTGAGCGGCAGTTCTGTGGGCGCAAATGCCTTGTTGATGTCAGAGTTCAGACTGGTTCCAGCCGATAGAAAGTAAATAGTAAACAGTAAATAACCACTTGTTACTACCGAGGTCTGCAGAAGAGCATCTCTGAACGCACATCCAACCTTGAGGCGGATGGGCTACAGCAGCAGAAGACCACACCGGGTGCCACTCCTGTCAGCTAAGATCAGGAAACTAAGGCTACAATTCACACAGTCTCACTAAAATTGGACAATAGAAGATTGGAGAAACGTTGCCTGGTCTGATGAGTCTCGATTTCTGCTGCGACGTTTGGATGGTAGGGTCAGAATTTAGTGTCAACAACAATAAAGCATGGATCCATCCTGCCTTGTATCAACGGTTCAGGCTGGTGGTGGTGGTGTAATGGTGTGGGGGATATTTTCTTGGCACACTTTAGGTCCAATAGTACCAACCAAAGCGCAGAAAAACCATCTCAGACAGGTTTCTTGAACATGACAATGAGTTCACTGTACTCAAATGGCCTCCAGAGTCACCAGATTTCAATCCAATAGAGCACTTTTGGGATGTGGTGGAACGGGCGATTCGCATCATGGATGTGCAGCCGACAAATCTGCAGCAACTGCGTGATGTTATCATGTCAATATGGACCAAAACCTCTGAGAAATATTTCCAGAACCTTGTTGAATGCCACGAAGGATTAAGGCAGTTCTGAAGGCAAAAGGGGGTCCAACCTGGTACTAGTAAGGTGTACCTAACAAAGTGGCTGGTGAGTGTATCACATGTATTATATATTTACCAATTTACCACACTTGCAGAGTGCCAATCCACCTATAAGTGCTGCAGAAAAGCAACGACTTTATCATAAATTACATGATGCAGACCCAGAGAAGAGACAGAAATATTTAGAGAAGGAATCGGAAAGAGGGCGTCACGGTGGCGCAGTGGGTAGCACGATCGCCTCATAGCAAGAAGGTCGCTGGTTCGAGCCCCGGCTGGGTCAGTTGGCATTTCTGTGTGGAGTTTGCATGTTCTCCCCATGTTGGCGTGGGTTTCCTCCGGGTGCTTCGGTTTCCCCCACAGACCAAACACATGCGATACAGGTGAATTGAATACGCTAAATTGGCCATAGTGTATGAGTGTGAAAGAGTGTGAATGGGTGTTTCCCAGTGCTGGGTTGCGGCTGGAAGGGAATCCGCTGCGTAAAACATATGCTGAATAAGTTGGCGGTTCATTCCGCTGTGGCGACCCCTGATTAATAAAGGGACTAAGCCGAAAAGAAAATGAATGAATGAATCGGAAAGATACAGGAACGACCTAGAGTCAGGCAGGAAGAAACTGATCAATGACTTCAGAGAGTAAAGTGTAGACGCCGCAAAAAACGGAGAGAGACGTACCATAGCATCAAAGACCGTAAAGAAGCCCTCAAACACCTTGTCACCCCTCCACACAGCCCACAGTTATCACCAGAGCAAGCTGAACATCCACAGAGTGTCTGGATATTCATTCCTGTTACTGGGTGTTCATTCCTGTTATTATTATTTTTTTTTCTTAAAAAATTAAGTTAAATGACTTTTTTTTTTTGTCTTTGTTATGTTTATCATTTATCCAATAGTTGACTTAATTACATGACTTAAATATTTTTCATCTTGCTTTTTGAGTCTCCTGTAAAATAAAAAATGGCTTTGCATTTTTTTTTTAAATACACCTTGTGTACATATTTAGTGAATTTTTTGTAACAAATATAAATTATTCAAACATTTTACCAACTATTTCTTAAAGATAAACACTTTTGTGAGTGGAAGACATAATAATTAGTTGACATTTTTTAAAACATCCTTTTAAAAAGTGACTTAATATTTGGTAACAGGACTGAGAAAAATGGATCCTTCCCCAACTTTGAAACCTTGTAAAAAATAAAATAAATGTGCCTGAGATTGCCCAATATTCGTTTCAAACAGTTAAATATGTGTGTTGCTAGATGCAGTGTTAAAAAAAGATTAAATTTTTTATTTTATTTTAAGAAATTACAAAAGCAAATGTTACCCAATCGGTGGAATTTCCCTTAAACACATTGTATACTTTTTACATTTACTAAAATTAAACAAGAATGCAAAGGTGGGTGATCCTGAGACCAACAGCACGGTAATGTCACAGTGTGGTAAAAACTAAACAAAAAAACCCCAAAACAACTGTAACAATCACCAGCGATCTAATCCTGGCAGATCGCTGATAAACGAGCAGATTATTAACGGACTACAAATTCGCCATTACATGGACTACAAATACTGTCATGCACCACACACACACCTGTTCCTGTTCTCCTGTGATTACACAGGAACACTCAGCTGGAGCTGCTCATGTACTGATTACACCACATATATATGGCTCACTTTGATACTCTCATTGTGGAGTCTAGTTTAACTGTACTGTGACATTACGACGTGTTTTCCTTGCCATGTTAGACCCTTGCTTTGTTTTAGTGTTTATTCCTATCTGCTGCCTGCCTTCTGACCACTCGCCTGTTATTTGACTATGATTCTGGATTTTCTGTATGTACCTGATTGACCCTGTGTTGACCGTTGCTTACCATTCCTGTTAATAAACCTGCATTTGGATCCGTACCTCCATTGTCAGCATCCCCCATCACATTACAACAACAAAAATCAATTTTCTAACTGCCCAACCATATACAAGTGTTCATTAACTGATTGATTGATTGATTGTTTGTGTTGAAATGAGGTGCCCTTGTGACAGGAAGCTGATGTGAATAATACATAAATAAACACAAGTACATACACACATGCATACATACATACAAATATATACTCATTAACAGATAAATACAATTTATTGTATGTTTGAAATTAAAATAGTAACTTTGTATTTGTATTCCCAGTACAAATATCTAAACAAAATGACTTTATATACAGCATATGTAAATAATAACAATAATAATAATAATAATAATAATAATAATAATAATTTTCTATTTGATTCAAAGTGATAATCTTCCCAAAATTAAATTTTCTTTTCATTATATACCCTTTTTTTCTTCAAGTGGAAGGATTTTGGGGTGAATTATCTTTTTAAATGTGATATTGGTTGCTGCTGTGTCTGCCAACTCAGAAAAATTTAAACAACAACAACAAAAACATGCAGCTAGTTTGTTACAAGCTGCCTGTGTTCAAAAATGTGCCATTGTTTGACCTAGATTGTTTTTGTGCTGGTTTCGACTAGCTAGTAGTTTCAAAGTGTGTGCCTCTGAGCAAAATATGGACTCTGTTCTCTTCCCACCCATTTTGTACATGGAAAGCAAAATGCCTAACGATGTAAAGTGATCCTGGTATTCAGCCAGCTCAATGTTCAGATGTAGAGGCTCACAGGCATGCTTACACTAGGGATGGGGAAATGAAGCCTCATGAAGCACCGAGGCTTTCCTATTACTGTTCTGGGGAAGTTTTTGAAGCTTTGAGACCATCCAGAACAGCGCCATCTAGCGCTTATTTAAAACATATCAGCCAAAATTCTGTCAAATGAAGCAACCGCCACACACTACATAGTTTTATGTGTACAAACAAAGCCTTACACATTTGTGCTTCATTTTTCCATTAACTAAATTGATTTAGCATTAAAAATGTGACAATAGCACATAGTATGTGCTTTTATGGTCCAGAATTATCTAATGTAGGCCACTCTACACACACACACACATAGTGAATAAAGACATTGTGTGAAAATAGTCTTAAACTCACTGAGTAAGATCTGGGGTTTTGAACTTTCTGACACAAAGTAAAACACACATGACTGGATTTCAATCTTTTTTTTTCTTTTTTTTTCAATCAATTACATGACTCTGAGAAATCAATGCATGGTACATGCATAGATGCTTCAGTGTCACACATAAAATCACTACAGAGTCACTAGACAGAATCCAAGCTTAAACCCTGAAATGGTTTAATTTTGATAATTGAAAGGAATGTCCCAGAAAGAGTCAGCAAAATATGTTTGTGTGTGCTTGTGTGAGCTAGTGTGATTGCTTTTCAAACCTTAGGCAATACAAAGCTGTTTTCACATCGAAACTGCATTTAAAGCTTGTAGCTGTACCTACGAATTGTCGGAATGATGTAAGTATTTTTACAATTATTTTATTATGATTATTATTATTTTTTATTAACAAACGCAAGCTTCAGTTCACAGTTTTTTTTTTTTTTTTAAGATGTGTTTGTCAGTGTGGTGTTATGGTTTTCAGCCTGCTCAGCACAGACTGTACAGCTGAGCATTTACATTCAGCAGTATCCCTTTTTCTATGTTTGACTACATTTTTCATTGATGATGGGGCTGCAGTGTCAAGCAGTGATAAATAATTATACATGTGCAAGACACTGCAGTGTGATCTCAGATTTTGTCATTATAATGTGGAGACAACTTCAAATACTCCATTATGAGTGAGCATTATGGGTCCATCATGCACTGAGCATGTGGCATGCTACTTTTGCTACCTAATGAATGAATCAGTACCAGTCATTTGTGATCCAACTTCAGAGAGGGGGCGAAAGGTTCTGTATGTAAGTTTTTGACTCTTCTAAAGCATAAAAATACCATAATATGTTTGCAGATATTTAAGAAACATGCTAAGTGAACATTCTTGTTTATCTGAAAAACAATGCTAAAGTTATTCTGCTTTGAAAATGTGTTTTTCGTGTCGGAACGCTGGCTTTGTTTTGGTTTTTTTAACCAGCCCAATACCACTTTAGCCAATTATATTTCAGCACCCCGGGTTGCCTTCATGGAAAACAGCATATTTCATTCATTCATTCAGAAAGACTCTCAAAGCATGCGTCCGTGACCGAAATGCGACCTCCGGTGGACAGTAGCAGACTCCGAAATGAGATGCAGATTCAGAGTTCCACATGAGGTTATTAATTAGCAAATAATATATATATTACGAACGTAAACATTAGGTGAGCAGATTACATTGTAACCGCGTGTTTGGCTGTTTGCACCAGACGAAACACGACAGAAATGTAAATACAGCCATTCAGAAGCACAGAATATGCACTCACTCACGAAATGGTAAGGTTTATAATCTAATTAATACATATTAAACTTCTTTAACATTAATAAATGTACATGCTGAATCACGTATGTGTTTTATTTTGAGTCACAGTTCTGAAGTTCAATTTCAAATGGTTTATTTTATTTTCAAGATCTGAGGTGAACTATCTGCTGCTGCTTTCAGTAGTATGGCAATAAATGTCATGTGAAATGGCATTCAAACTCACATTATTAGCATTTAAAACTTAATAAAGCACATGAGGTGTACCTGAGGTGATCACAGTTTATCCTGTTGTTCAGCTACAAGAAATAGAAGCCGTTTCTAATATATCAATTCGATGTGTTGGTTAGAACAAAAACTCCTTTTAATATGGAAAATATGCCTTCTATCGTGTGCTGTTGCTTTGGAACACAGTTTAAATCAGCCTTTTAGGCTCGATCGTCAGACTCGCTCCTCAATTTGGCAACCTGCGCTTGCATTTGTTTTGATCCAGGAATGTAATACCGAGTTCAACCACTGGGTGTCAAACTTACATACTGCACCTTTAAGTTTGTGTGATTGTAAGTGAATTTGAAAGCATATGTCAGCCAGCAGTCATTAAAATATTAGTACAGTAGACTCTGCTTAATATCTGCTAGTAGTATATTTTGATGGTACCGCAGCATTTATTTGACTGATGATGAAATTTAGAAGTATGTCAGCTTATTCTAATCCCAACATAACTGTGAACTAGTGATGGCTGACGCAAAACTGAAGCACAAATGTATCGAAACATTGCTCCAAAGCATTTCGAAACACCCAGGTCACGTGACTAAAGCATTTTAAAGGATCAAGGCATTTCATTTGTTTCGAGACATGGCAGACAGGGTCAAAATCCAATCACACAATCGCTCATACCCTAGATCAGGCAACCAGAGTTCGAATTCCAGCTTGTACATGTCTTTTACTACTGTTCATTTTCATGACCAAAACAACACATTAATTCACAAAGAGTTCATTTGGATGTCAGACTGATGTTACAATGCATTACAAGAAAAGATCAACAAAATCCCAAATTTTGCATGATTATAGTTGCTTTAGGGCGACACGATGGCTCAGTGGTTAACACTGTCGCCTCACAGCAAGAAGGTCGCTGGTTTGAGTCCCGGCTGGATCAGTTGGCATTTCTGTGTGGAGTTTGCATGTTCTCCCCGTGTTGGCGTGGGTTTCTTTCGAGTGCTCCGTTTTCCCCACAGTCCAAAGACATGCGCTATAGGTGAATTGAATAAACTAAATTGGCCATAGTGTATGAGTGTGAATGAGTGTGTATGGATGTTTCCCAGTACTGGGTTGCAGCTGGAAGGGCATCTGCTATGTACACTATATGCTGTATAAGTTGGCGGTTCATTCTGCTGTGGCGACCTCTGATAAATAAAGGGACTAAGCCGAAGGAAAATGAATGAATAGTTGCTTCATGGTGGATTTGAACACAATTTGTCTTACGCCAGCGAGGAACACTAACCACTCCCCTAAATGCCATGCTCATTCAATATGTTATAATTGCTCAATTTGCTTAAGTCTTTCTTTGCTGAAGCAGTTCTAGAGAAATACCTGAAATTGACCACTATATACAACAGTTCTGTCTGGTTCTCGAATCTGATTGACTGATAGCTGTGTGATATTCTGCAATATCAGCACTCGTACAACGTCTTCACCCTTGTGTATTACTCCGCCCACATGACAAGCAGAGGATTGAGCTCATTACAGTTTGAGAAATATTGCAGCTATTGGACAACATAATGTACTTTTGAGGCTTTTTTTAGACTAGAATGTTGGCTAGAGTTGTTTAGATTGCAACTATGCAGTTTATTTATAAGGATAGTGCCTTTTTAAAAATATTTATTATTTCGGAGATTCAGCACGTCGGCGGTCATCAGCAGAGCAAAGAAATTGACGGTTGACTTTTGCCACAAGATGGCGACAGAGACCGCATAATAAGTCCTTAGGGAGAAAAACTCAGCGTAAATTTCAAACTATAGCTCATCAAATCATTGTAGAACAGGTAAGTAACATTCTAAGTCAATCTCTTGTATTTTGTAGTGCTGTATTTATACCATAGTAATCTGGTAGTGTTTGCTTTGCGTTGGCCTTTTTGGGTTTAATTATTGTGATATCTCGATTGCAACAAAGAAATACTGGGACATCTCTGTAGACTGATGGCATTTCATGCTGTTCAGCCTTATAATCTTAAAATGTGAGCAAAATCACCTGTTTTGTCATCACTTTAGACATTATGCAAGAGAATCATTCAAATGCTAGCTCTAAAGTGACTTTGTGAATTAGCAATGGCTTCTGCTGTTCTGTCGTCAGCTGCAGATGTGAAAGAATGGCAGAAGAAAGTAGTTCCTCATACAAAAGGGTTTTTGAGACTCTTTGTTTGATTTTCTTTTTTATATACACGATTATGCCATCGAACTGTTGTATAAACGCAATATCACACTTGTAGCAGTGCGATATGGCTGTATATCGTCACTGGTGGGGCACTAAGGCACTCAGCCTGTGGCCTCGAGCAATGCACTCCACCCACCAGTGCCAATATACAGCCATATTGCACTGCTACTCGTGTGATATTGCATTTATATATATTTATAGCCCTCATGTTCCATTTGTTCTCTGTCTAGCTTTGTGTATCTTCACTGTTGGTGAATGTGTTTTGTCAAGCCTTGCATTACAGATGTGAGAAACGTCTCTTTTCAAAGCTTCGAAACAATTGATCCAATTGCTTCACAAAATGATTCACTGTTTTGAAGTATTCAAAACAGCTAATGCTATAGGGACCCCTGGTGGTCAAAACATGTACATGCAACAAAAACATGCATTAGAATTGACTTTTTCAAACATATTGCATACTTTAAATAGAAAGTATAACCTAGAATTGCACCTGTCATATCATTTACTATCAAAAAGTAATAAGTGTATGCATAATTTATGTTATTTTATACATTTTCTAGGCTTATACATTATTTGTTCTATGGTGGGCTCTGCTAAACAGGCCAAAAAAGAGACTATTAATTATTAGTAGTACTTTTAACTTTACAAATGTCTCATTAAAACATCTACAAACTCGTAAAACTGATCCGAGATCAGGTAAAAACTATGAAACATATTCAGTGATTCACCACTGGGGAGCGATCTGAGTGAACCTGCATGCTTCATGTGGATTATATGGTATTACACAGATCGGCCTCTAGTGGAAAACCATTACATTTTTGAAATAATAATGAAATAACGAAGAACTGTTTACTGAGATCACATGATCATGCCAATTTGACACGCACTCTGAAAAAACGTATTCAAAAAAGTTTCGTAAAGGTGCTGCAGTGCTTCAAAAGCAGCTACCACTACCTTGTGTCAAGCCTGTTTTTGTTTTACCATGTTACTGTGTTTTTATATCACTTTATAAACTGCAATTGGTTTCTTACACCTCACTTTCAGTGGTCTGAATCTGTTATACATGTCAAACAGATTTCATCAGTGTATTAAAGGCGCAATTACTAATTTCAGAGGTGTGATCATTTATTAGAAGACACTGATGCATGAGACATTTTAAATGAGTGAATATTAACAGTGCCTATATCAAATGAAGCTAAATCATTATAATGTTAAATTGTCACAAAAAAAGGCATGAAGGCATGGAAAAAGTTTCCAAGTTGTGACCGTCTTACAAAGAGAAAAAAGCTGAAATGCTCTTTAGTTGAAATCTGTTTGCGCACGATTTTCCGTTATCTGCAGAGGTTTTTATTTTATTTTTCAGCACTACAGTCATCCTCTTTCAGCATATCTCACTGGGTCTTCAGGCAGATGCAGTTATTTTTAATAAATCATTCAGAGCTCTGAAGCACTTAGCCAAGGTCAAAAATGCTGTGAGCAGTGTTGAACGGCTAAATAGCTACTCTAGTAACACTTGGCGGCACCGAGAAATGGAGTCCATGAACGAGCTGTTTACTGCACTGTTAATTGTAGAGTAAAAGAAGCCTTTTTAAGACACCAGTGAATGTCATCGCCAGTGACCTTGGTGAATGCAGCTTCTGTATGTGTTTATTCAAAATGTTTTTCATGCTCTATAGGTGAATTGAATAAACTAAATTGGCTGTAGTGTATGTGTGTGTGAATGAGTGTGTATGGATGTTTGCCAGTACTGGGTTGCAGCTGTGTAAAACATATGCTGGATAAGTTGGCGGTTCATTCCGCTGTGGCGACCCCTGATGAATAAAGGGACTAAGCCAAAGGAAAATGAATGAATGGATAAATAAATAAATAAATTTATTAATGGTACTGTAGCACAATCTGCAGTACTTTAAACAGATTTTAAATTAAATATGATCTGATTAATTATATTAAAGTCAAAATATGTAAAGTGGCATGTCTTAAGGGCTGTTCATCATAAGTATCTTTATGAATTAATGCTCTACCGGCAGGCTTCCATAGCATAGCAACTAAGACACATGAGTCATTTTGTCCTGATCCCCCAGCATTCTTCATCAGTTCAGCTGTAGTTTCAAGGTAAAATTAAAATAAGAATTTCCCTTTGGCACTTTTGTTGTCATGGAACAAAAAATATATTTTTGGTAAGGTCTATAAGACGGTAAAATAAACATCTCACACTACATTGCTGCTGCATTGTAATATACATTGTAATATATTCAATAACAGTAAATAGATTGTAAATGGGGTGCTTTGTGGTAAGCTGTATAAGTGGTTATCATGATATTTATTTAGTAACTTGCTCTTGTGACATCTGGGCTTTTTTAAAATGCTACAAATAACACATTCATACTCAGAAACATCAGATGCCTCAGTTGTGTATTGTGTACCAAATATAATATTAGTATGCTGTGTTTGGTCAGTTGTGTACTTCATCACCCATGCTGTGTAAATCTTTGAAGTGTAAATCTTTTTCTAGCAGAGTCTTCTGGTAAACATTTAAGGGATATGTAAGGGATAAAGTACATGCATGGATGTACTTTATCCCTTAAATGTTTACCGTGTTTTTTGTTTTAAAAAATGAAAGATTTACACAACTGACCAAACACAGTATCCTCAATATTATATTTGGTACACAATATAAACATTTTTACACATTTTTATCCTGCTTATTACATGGCTACTTAAAAAAATAGACACAAGACATTGTTCCGAGCCATAATTTTTGATTTATCAAATAATTAATAATTTAATTAATAATTAGTATGATTATAGTCTTTTTTATCCAGAGGCTCACATAATCTTGGATCTGGTCTGCATACAGAGCAGATGGTTGTGTTGCACTAAGTTTTGAGAATGACACAAATATTAGTTTTCACAAAGTTTGCTGCTAAACTGCTTTTAGATCTTTTTTTCAGTTGTTTCTGTAATGTACTGAAATATAATTACAAGCACTTCATATGTTTCAAAGGCTTTTATCGACAATTACATGACATTTATGCAAAGAGTCAGTATTTGCAGTGTTCTCTGCAATTCGACTGGGCATGCTCTCAATCAACTTCTGGGCCAAATCCTGACTGATAGCAACCCATTCTTTCATAATCATTTCTTGGAGTTTGTCAGAATTAGTGGGTTTTTGTTTGTCCACCTGCCTCTTGAGGATTGACCACAAGTTTTCAATGGGATTAAGTTCTGGGGAGTTTCCAGGCCATGGACCCAAAATTTCAACGTTTTGGTCCCCGAGCCACTTAGATATCACTTTTGCCTTATGGCACGGTGCTCCATCGTGCTGGAAAATGCATTGTTCTTCACCAAACTGTTGTTGGATTGTTGGAAGAAGTTGCTGTTGGAGGATGTTTTGGTACCATTCTTTATTCAGATGCGCTCACACCTGCCTGCACTGGTGGAACTCCGATCCCACAGCTAAATCCTCTTCAGGAGACGATCCTGGCGCTTGCTAGACTTTCTTGGACGCCCTGAAGCCTTCTTAACAAGAATTGAACCTCTTTCCTTGAAGTTCTTGATGATCCTATAAATTGTTGATTTAGGTGCAATCTTAGTAGCCACAATATCCTTGCCTGTGAAGCCATTTTTATGCAACGCAATGATGGCTGCACGCGTTTCTTTGCAGGTCACCATGGTTAACAATGGAAGAACAATGATTTCAAGCATCACACTCCTTTTAACATGTCAAGTCTGCCATTCTAACCCAATCAGCCTGACATAATGATCTCCAGCCTTGTGCTCGTCAACATTCTCACCTGAGTAACAAGACGATTACTGAAATGATCTCAGCAGGTCCTTTAATGACAGCAATGAAATGCAGTGGAAAGCATTTTTTTTTTCAGGATTAAGTTAATTTTCATGGCAAAGAAGGACTATGCAATTCATCTGATCACTCTTCATAACATTCTGGAGTATATGCAAATTGCTATTATAAAAACTTAAGCAGCAACTTTTCCAATTTCCAATATTTATGTCATTCTCAAAACTTTTGGCCACGACTGTACATGTACATGTGATGTTCCATCCCAGATGCCTCCAAGCCCAGAGAAGTTGATGGCGTTTCTGGACACTGTTAACATAGGGTTTCCTTTTGGATACCTCAGCTTTTACTGGTATTTGTGGATGTAATATTGTTTTACCTGACAAAGGTTTGAAAAAAGTAGTCCTGAGCCCATGTGGTGATATTGCTTATAGATGAATGACGATTCTTGCTGCAGTGCCACCTGAGGGATCTGAGATCACGGTTGTTCAGCTTAGGCTTGCGCCCTCGTCCTGTACGCACTGAAATCCCTCCAGATTGCTTAAATCTTTTAATTATGTTATGCACTGTTGAAGGTGAAATATCCAAATGTCTTCCTATCTTTCTTTGAGGAACATTGTTTTTAAAAATCTCAATGATTTTCTCTCGTTTGTTGGTGGTGATCCTCAGCCCATCTTTGCTCCTAAAGGACTAGACCATTCTTGGATGCTGCTTTTGCCAAATCATAATTACAATCACCTGTTTACATCACCTGTTTCAAATCACATCATTATTTAACCAATTTACCTGATTACTAGCCCTAAACTGCTCCTGTCCCAACTTTTTTGGAATGCGTTGCAGGTCTGAATGTCAGAAAAGGATGTATATTTACAAATGAAATGAAGTTGACCAGACAACACAATAAATATTTTGTGTTCATATTGTTTGCAATGAAATACAAGTCAAAGTAAATTTGAAAATCACTACTTTCTTTTTTATTTGTGTTTTCTATACTGTCCCAACTTTTTCTGATTTAGGGTTGTATTTGTTAGTTTTGGTAAGCACTCTAGCTACTGTATTTTGAACCAGCTGACGTTTGTTTATTAGACCTACAGGGCAACCTAGTAATGAAATGAAATAAGCAAGAAGTCATAAAAGCTTGACTAAGTTTTTCCACATTAGACATTAATAGCAAATGTCATAATTTGGCAACATTTTTTAAAGACTTTACCATTTCAGATGCAAAAGCCTTTGAGTGCCATCTAAACTTTCTTCTGATATCAACATTTTGTCAGGCTCCTTTGTGTGGATTCGATAATTTCACTTTCATGGCAAGGAATAGATTATTTTCTTAGGCTTTAAAGTAAAAAAAAATAACAAAAGCAAAGAAAATTTTCCAACCCAGGCTTATTCTGAAAACATACCCCTATATACATTTCTGGAGAGCGCCAAATACGTCCCAGGAGGTACATTTTTTTGCAGTTTTTGTTTTCACGAATCCACCAGAGGCCGCTGTGTATGCTTTTTGAGATGTCAAATTTCTCTCATTTGCGCCTGCTGTTCTCGCACAAATCCACCAGAGGCCGCTGTCGACTGACTGACCGATCGACTGACCCACCCTCCTTTTTCCCTAAACCCAAACAATAGTGTTTTTAAAAGCACCGATTGACATGCCCACCCACTTCCCCATACCCAACCGACAGTTTTAAAAAGCAATCCAGAAAAAGAAAAGCCCTCACCTGATTTCTACTACGTTTTCAGATTTTACCACATTCTCACCCTGTTATTTACTTGTTTATTTTATTTTTTGGCTTCTGTTTTTGTCTTACCCGCTTTCTGGAACCGTTCTTCACCAGACTTGAACCCCATCGCCGTGGTCAACTCCTCTCTGCATCTCAAGTCCGCCAACGTACATGGCGAACCACTGGACAAACTGGTAACAGCGGGAAAGCCATCCATAAGGAGGTAAGCGGTCAGCTGGTAAGCACGAAAAGGAATGTCGTCATACCGTCCCGTAATGTTCATTTTAAAGACAAAATGCAGCCATACGTAGTTCTGGATACATAATTCGCGATCTCCAGAAATGTATATAGGGCTACGTTTTCAGAATGAGCCTATGTTGAACATTTCAGACAGCACTTAGAGGCTTTTGCATTTGAACTCCTCATTTCAAAACTGTTACAGATGATTGAGATGTGGCCTCCAAATGAAAGGGTTGCTTTCACATATCACCCCCAAGTTCTTAATAGACATCAAGGACTCAACTGAACATCCATCAAGAGTTAGACAGTACTCTAGATTTTTAGTAAGAGGTATTTGGTCTATTAAGCAAAACATCAGTTCATATTATTTTATATCAGCTATACATTCTTATCTTAAACCTAACCCATCAGTTCCTATACATCGCTAATAAATATTACTTCATGCCTCTGATTAAAGGGATAGTTCACCCAAATATAAAAATGATGTAATTAATTACTCACCCTCATGTTATTCCAAACCCCTCAGCCTTTGTTTGTCTTAGGAATACAAATTAAGAATGTGCAGTGACATATAACCCCGTGGATGCCTGTGCATAACTTCCTCTGTTTGAGACAAGGTGGATGCAAGGTAAGGCTGCGTGTCCACCGGAACGTTTTTGCGCTACAGAAACGCAACGACTGTTCAAAAAAATGCTCAGCTGTGAGTTTTTTTGCAGCACAGCATTATTTTTAAGTCGGTTGCCGTTACTAGTTGCCGTTACTAGTGTGTGACAGTTGCTTGGTATAGTCCTGCTCCTCCTCCACTGTGATTTGACGGCTAGCTCAAAAGTGACTGTGATGGGTGTCAACTTTCAACGGCAGAAAAAATGCTGAGCGCTCAGCACTGACCGTAAAACCCCTGCTCAGCGCCTCACTACACTGGAGGCGCTCAAACGCTACCATTGACAACAATACAAAACAAATGCTCAGCTCGAGAAAAAATGCTTTGGTGGACACACAGCATAATACATTTACATTTAATCATTTAGCTGACGCTTTTATCCAAAGCGACTTACAATTGAGGTTCACAAAAGAAGCAATCAGTACAAGAGGAAACAAAGCATACATAAGTGAAATCGGACTAGTCTTGAGTAGGTAAAACACAATATACGAGCTAAGTGCAGTCAAGTTTTTTTTTTTTTTTTTTTGTAGGTCAGGTGTAGTTGGAAGAGATGAGTTTTAAGGCGATTTTTAAAGATGGACACAGAGTCTGCCAAACGTGTTGTAAGAGGCAGATCGTTCCACCATCGTGGGACCGATTCAGAGAAACTGCGAGAGAGTGATTTCTTACCTTTTTGGGACGGCACCATGAGACGACGCTCGTTAGCAGAGCGCAGTGATCTGGAGGGTAAATATGTCTGTATTAGTGAGTGAAGGTAGGCGGGTGCTAAACCTGTGGTGGTCTTGTAGGATATGAGCAGAGCTTTGAATTCGATGCGGGCGGCTATAGGGAGCCAATGTAACCTGACAAAGAGGGGTGTTACATGCGCTCTTTTCGGTTTTTTGAAGACCACTCTTGCCGCCGCATTCTGTATCATCTGTAGAGGTTTGATAGTGCAGGCCGGGAGTCCAGCGAGTAAAGCATTGCAGTAATCCAGCCTGGACAGGACCAGAGCTTGTACCAGGATTTGTGCAGCATGCTCTGAGAGAAAAGGTCTGATCTTCCTAATGTTGTAGAGAAGGAATCTGCAGGACCTTGCTGTGTTGGCAATATGATCTGTGAAGGTTAGCTGGTCATCGATTATTACTCCCAAGTTTTTGGCTGTTCTGGAGGGTGCAATGGTCGATGATCCCAGTTTAACAGAGAGGTTGTGACGGATCTTAGGGTTGGCGGAGATGACGAGAAGTTCAGTTTCCGTAAGGTTCAGCTGTAGGTGATGGTTCCTCATCCAGAGCGAGATGTCACTCAGGAATGCCGAGACGCGTGCTGAAACCGATTGATCATCAGGATGGAACGCAAGGTAAAGCTGCGTGTCGTCCGCATAGCAGTGATAGGAAAAGCCATGCTTTTGAATGACGGATCCCAATGATGTCATGTAGATCGAGAAGAGCAGCGGTCCGAGCACTGAGCCCTGAGGGACGCCGGTCTTGAGATGTTGCGATTCCGAGACTTCACCTTTCCACGATACCCTGAAGGACCTACCTGAGAGGTAAGACTGGAACCACTGGAAAGCCGTATCAGAGATTCCCAAGGTCTTGAGGGTCGAAAGGAGTATGCAATGGTTAACCGTGTCAAAAGCAGCTGAAAGATCCAGTAGGATGAGGACCGATGACTTAGAGGCTGCCCTAGCCAGTCTTAGGTCTTCAACAACCGAGAGCAGTGCAGTCTCCGTGGAGTGGCCCCTCTTAAAGCCTGACTTCTTGCTGTCCAGGAGGTTGTTCTGAGTAAGGAAGGATGAGAGTTGATCAAAGACGACACGCTCCAGAGTTTTTCCAATGAAGGGCAAGAGAGATACCGGTCTGTAGTTTTTTAGAAGTGCAGGATTAAGAGAGGGTTTCTTTAGGAGCGGGGTGATGCGAGCCTCCTTAAAGGCTGTAGGAAATGTACCAGAGTTTAGAGATGAGTTGATGATGTGTGTGAGTGCAGGGACGACCGATGGAGAGATAGCCTGAAGTAGATGGGTGGGGATAGGATCCAGCGGGCAGGTAGTCGGGTGGTTGGAGGCAATGATCTTTGCAATGTCGTCCTCCGTTAGTTGAGAGAAAGAGGGGAGCGAGGTCTCAGGAGTCGGAGCGTGGTCCATCGGAGGCGGAGCAGTGAACTGACTGCTGATGGTGGTGGTCTTCTTTACAAAGAAAGAAGCAAAATCATCAGCCGTCAAGTCCGAGGAGGGGTAGGAGGACAAAGAAGAGCAGAGAAGGTTTTGAAGAGAGTCCGAGAGTCAGGTGAGTTGTTAATTCGAGTATGGTAGAACTGAGTCTTGGCCGCTGAGACGTCAGTAGAAAAAGAAGAGAGGAGAGACTGATAGAGAGAGAGGTCGGCAGGATTGTTAGATTTGCGCCACTTTCTCTCAGCAGACCTGAGCCTGGATCTGTGTTCACGGAGAACCGTGATAGCCACAGAGATAGCCACGGAGCAGAGGGGGTAGCACGAGCCGCTCGAGAGACAAGTGGACACAAACCATCTAGACAGGATGTTAGTGTGGAGCATAGAGAGTCAGTGGCACTGTCAGTGTTTAGTAGAGCGAGCTGGTCAGGTGGGGGGAGCATAGAAGAGACAGCAGAGGATAGGGTGAGTGGAGAGAGCGTACGTAGGTTGTGTCGGAAGGTTACAAGCGAGGAAGGAGGTGTCGTGTCGGGTGCGGTGAGGTCGAGATACATCACAGGCGTGACCATGTGTGAGACAAAAATGTGTGCCCTATACTGACACTGAAAAGAAGAAGTGTTGAATGAAGTCATTATTTTTGTTTTACAAACCCGATTCCAAAAAAGTTGGGACACTGTACAAATTGTGAATAAAAAAAAGAATGCAATAATTTACAAATCTCATAAACTTGTATTTTATTTACAATAGAATATAGATAACATATCAAATGCTGAAAGTGAGACATTTAAAAATTTCAGGCCAAACATTGGTTCATTTTGGATTTGAAGACAGCTACACATTCCAAAAAAGTTGGGACAGGTAGCAATAACAGGCTAGAAAAGTCAAATGAACATATAAGGAACAGCTGGAGGACCACTTTTCCACTTATCAGGTCAATTGGCAACATGATTGGGTATAAAAAAGAGCCTCTCAGAGTGACAGTGTCTCTTAGAGGTCAAGATGGGCAGAGAATCACCAATTTCCCCAATGCTGTGCCAAAGAAATAGTGGAGCAATATCAGAAAGGAGTTTCTCAGCGAAAAATTGCAAAGAGTTGAAGTTATCACCATCTACAGTGCATAATATCATGCAAAGATTCAGAGAATCTGGAACAATCTCTGTGCGTAAGGGTCAAGGCCGGAAAACCATACTGGAGGCCCGTGATCTTCGAGCCCTTAGACAGCACTCCATCACAAACAGGAATGCTACTATAATGAAAATCACAAAGCAGTTCCTCCTTGCTGCACATATTTTACAAGTAATGTCACTGGGGGTTGGGGTTAGGGGTGGGATAGGTGTACACATTAAAACAGCTTATAGGATGAGGAGCTGGAGCTCAAGCTCCCCGTCATTGGAGCCCAAGTGGCTCTGCAGCGAGCATGGACTGTGGCAATGTGGAAAACTGTTCTGTGGTAATATGAATCAAAATTTGAAGGTTTTTTTGGAAAACTGGGACGCCATGTCATCCGGACTAAAGAGGACACGGACAACCAAGTTGTTATCAGCACTCGGTTCAGAAGCCTGCATCTCTGATGGTATGGGGTTACATGAGTGCGCGTGGCATGGGCAGCTTACACATCTGGAAAGGCACCATCAATGCTGAAAGGTATATCCAAGTTCTAGAACAACATATGCTCCCATAAAGATGTCATGTCTTTAAGGGAAGACCTTGCATTTTCCAACATGACAATGCCAGATCATATACTGCATCAATTACAACATCATGGATGCGTAGAAGAAGGATCCAGGTACTGAAATGGCCAGCCTGCAGTCCAAATCTTTCACCCATAGAAAACATTTGGCGCATCATAAAGAGGAAGATGCGACAAAGAAGACCTAAGACAGTTAAGCAGCTAGAAGCCTGTATTAGACAAGAATGGGAGAACATTCCTATTCCTAAACTTGGGCAACTTGTCTCCTCAGTTGCCAGATGTTTGCAGACTGTTGTCTGTTGTTGTAAAAAGAAGAGGGGATGTCTCATAGTGCTAAACATGGCCTTGTCCCAACTTTTTTGAAATGTGTTGATGCCATGAAATATAAAATCAACATATTTTTCCCTTAACATGATACATTTTCGAAGTTTAAACATTTGACATGTCATCTATGTAATAAAATATTGCAATTTGGAACTTTCACATCATTGCATTCAGATTTTATTCACAATTTATACAGTGTCCCAACTTTTTTGGAATCGGGTTTGTATGTGCACACAAAATTATTGATAATAATCCAATTGAACCACTAAAGGCATATGGTGTGTTCTATTTTTTTTCTGGACTTTAAATGAGTTTCTGTTTATGGAGGATGAGGGAGCTCTCTGATTTCACCTAAAATATCTTCATTTGTGTTGTAAAGTTGAACAAAGGTCTCTGGGGTTTGGATTAACAGGAGGGTGAGTAATTAATAAAATAATTTAATTGACTAATTATTAATTTAACATAAAATAAAGTACAAATTTGGAGAAAAAAAAAGATAAAAAAAAAAGTACAAATCTGCCATATTGGATTTATTTGTCTGATTTTAAATTAGAAACAAACCAGAGCAGAAATATTCTCTGAATTTTTTCAAGACTCATAATCAATAATCAAAACTTTTGTTTGAAATAGCACAATAGAACATACACTACCTCACAAAAGTCTTGTCGTCAATCCCAGTTGTAAGAGCAACAAATAATAACTTGACTTCTAGTTGATCACTTGGAAAAGTGGCAGAAGGTAAATTTTTCCCATGAATCATCTGTTGAACTGCATCCTAATCATCACAAATACTGCAGAAGACCTATTGGAACCCGCATGGACCCAAGATTCTCACAGAAATCAGTCAAGTTTGGTAAAGGAAAAATCATAGTTTGGAGTTACATTCAGTATGGGGGCGTGCGAGAGATCTGCAGAGTGGATGGCAACATCAACAGCCTGAGATATTAAGTCATTTATGCTGCCCATTACATTACAAACCACAGGAGAGGGCAAATTCTTTAGCAGGATAGCACTCCTTCATATACTTCAGCCTCCACATCAAAGTTCCTGAAAGCAAAGAAGGTCAAGGTGCTCCAGGATTGGCTAGACCAGTCACCAGACATAAACATTATTGAGCATGTCTGGGATAAGATGAAGGAGAAGGCATTGAAGATGAATCCAAAGAATCCTGATGAACTCTGCGAGGCCTGCAAGAACGCTTTCTTTGCCATTCCAGATGACTTTATTAATAAATTATTTGATGGATTGTAGAGATGTATGGATGTAGTCGTCCTAGCCAAGTCATACACAATGTTAATACTTTTTCCACTGCACCTTAACTTTATATTCTATACTGTACATTATTTCTGTTAAGTGACAAGACTTTTGTCTAAGAAAAGTCAGATCTTACTGTCCTAATTAAATAATTAAAAGTCAAGGCATGATCATATTTTATTTAGGTAAAATAAGCATAATCTAGAGGCCTTTGCCTTTCATATAAGCCACTTCTTAAAGCAAATGATCGTCAAGTTGTTATTTGTTGTTCCTAAAACTTGGATAGGCGACAATACTTTTGTCAGGTAGTGTGTAAATTAGATGAGGCTCATTTTGCTTAAATGGTTATTGCTTTTAAATAGATCATTGATATGCCTTTAATATGCATTATTTGTTGTACTCCGTCACCAAAACCTAGCCCCAATCAGCTTGATGGTTTTAATGTTGAAACCATTGGCACAAAACGTCATCATTAAGAATTACTTTCATAAACTTAACCAACTTAAGCACATTACATTATATGCATACATCTTTAATCATATATCTCAACTGGACATTGCATAGACTTCTATTTATATATATATATATATATATATATATATTAGCAGCAGGGTGGAGTGAAAATGCAGACACAAGTTGAATGTGAACACACCCCCGAAGGGATTTTTATTTACAGTGCTAGTGAAATCAAACGTGCTGTATGGTGAGGTTTGTGAGGTGTGCTGGTGTCTTCAGTGAACGACCCTTGGTCCAAGTGAAAAGGTGCCCAGGTGATTTGTCGGTGCTTTGATCCTTTTCCTGTTCGTGCTCGTGTGATACGCCGATCGCCACCTTGATCAGTCCGTGGTTTCTGAGAGGGAGAGAGAGAGAGAGAAAGAACACATTAGAGTAGTGTTTAACGGAGAGGCTTTTCAGCGTCTGTCTTCGCTGTGGCTCTTTTAAAGGGCTTGAAGGGACGAGTCCCAGGTGCTGGCGATCATCGTAATTGCATCCAGGTGGTGTGTGTGCTCCTTTCCCAGGATGACGCTGATTATCCATCGGGCGGCCCGCCACACTCCCCACCCCCCAAGCGACATCCTGGTGCGGGGTATCCTTCTGTGGGATAGGAAAGGGAGGAGAGAGGGGGTGGGATATGTTAGGTGACAAACCTGCCCAAACTGACCACATCCGCGAGAGACCATCCGCATTGCCGTGGGTAGTTCCTGGGCAATGTTGGACCTGGAAATGGAAGTCCTGGAGCGTGAGGAACCAACTGGTGACGCGGGCGTTGGTCTCCTTGGCCCGGGACATCCACTGAAGTGGGGCGTGATCAGTCACCAGTGTGAAGCTCCTGCCGAGAAGGTAGTAGCACAGCTCCAGGACTGCCCACTTGATGGGCTGACGAACCTTGTAGTTGACCGGCCCGATTTTCTTCACGATGGTGCCTGGCCCTTGCCAGGATGCCAGGAACTTCGCTGTGGTGGTAGGGACGAGTATCAGGACTTTATCCCCAGCTGGAATTGTCGGGGTTGTGCGGGCCGGTCATATATCCTTTGCTGGGCACGCTGGGAGGCCGCTAGATGTTCTCGGACTAGAGGCATTACACGGTCTATGCGCTCTCGCATGTCCCGTACAAGCTCTATGACGCTGCGATGCGGAGCCAGTTCCTGCTCCCATGTCTCTCTAGCCACATCCAGCAGTCCGCGGCTGACGCCCAAACAGTAGCTCAAACAGGGTAAAGCCTGTAGATGCTTGAGGTACCTCCCTGATTCCAAAGAGCACTTACGGGAGCATGAGGTCCCAGTCGCACCCATCCTGTGCGACTACTCGACGCAACATCTGTTTAAGGGTCTGGTTAAACCGCTCCACCAGACCGTCTGTCTGGAGATGGTAAACAGATGTGCGAAGCTGTTTTACCTCGAGTAGCCGGCAGAGGTTGGTCATCAGCCGAGACATGAAAGGGGTGGCCTGGTCAGTCAATATCTCAGAGGGCATTCCCACTCTCGTGATGAACTGGAATAGCTCTTTCGCGATGGATTTGGCGTTGGCTAACCGGAGGGGAATCGCCTCGGGGTACCTGGTGGCATAGTCTACGATGACCCGGATGTGTTGATGACCTCGGGCAGATTTCGGCAGCGGGCCCACCAGGTCCATCCCAATGCGCTCGAAGGACACCTCGATGATGGGGAGGGGTACTAGCGGGCTGGGAGGTGGTTTACGTGGTGACGTCTGTTGGCAGGTGGCGCACTCCTGGCAGAACCTTTTCACCTCCGCCTCCAGGCCAGGCCAGTGGAAGCGGTTGCAGATGTGTTGGATGGTATTTTCCACTCCCAAGTGCCCAGCCATCGTATGGGAGTGTGCCAGCTCCATTATCGTCTCCGTCTTGGTCCTTGGGACTAGCAGCAGGAGTTTTTCCTCCCCCCGCCGCTGTCCGATACAACAGAGCAGACTTTTTCTGACCACAAAGTATGGAAGAGGGTGAGGCCCTGGAAGACGCACTTCTCCATCTATTTCACGGACTTACATCCAGCAGTGTTTAAGTCGTTCATCTTCCCGTTGCTCTTTTCCAAACTCTCCTCCTGTGGTTATTCTTTGAAATAGATTAAAGAAAGGGTTAGGGTCAGAAAGTGTGCACTCACCCTCTCGCTCGCTGTCTGTGGCCAGCATGACGGTTGGACGGCCCCCTCGTAGACGAATCTGTCTCCTCCGTCGCGGTTCTGCTGGCTGCATTGTGGCGGTGAGGAGCTGTTAAAATCCCGGAAAGTCCCTCCCCAACAGGATCGGTACCGGTAGGTCTCGGACGATCCCCACTTCTGTCCGCCAAGCGTTTGGACCAGCTGCCACTGTTACTCGGCGAGTGGGGATATGGCGCTTCTCTCCGTGTACACAGGTGATTGGCATTGTTGCCTTTGAATCTGTTTGGGGAGGGACAATGTGTGGCTGTACCAGGGTGATGGAGGATCCTGAGTCCAACACAGCCAAAAGCTCCTTTCCTCCCACCTTCATCATGCGCTGTGGTGCTCCCGGTGGTACTGTGTGGTGCACGATGCAGCCAGCCATCCATGCACGAGCCCCTGGTGATTGTGGTTCCATCGGCATAGGCTTGTCAACGTGGGAGGGGGCCGTCGGCCTGCTCATTGTACGCGAGGTGCCCTCCGGCGAGTATCGATCCATGGGTACCCTCCGGGGGGTTGCAGCCGCTCGCTCTCCCGCATCTCGTGCGAACGAGGCTTCCGCCAGCTCAATGGCTTCCACTAACTCAGCCAGACTGGTAGGATTTCTCATGCTCATGGGGCGTCGGAGTCTTCTTGGTAGTGCTCGGAGCAGGCGGTCGATTACCACTTGCTCAGCGACCTGGGAGGCGGTGGTATTCCCCGATAGCAACCAGAGATGTGCCAGTCTGGACAGCTGCGTGGCTTGCACACAGGTGGAGAGCTCTCTGGTTGCTATCACCTCAATCGTGTGTAGGTATGCCTCGATGTCATCCAGGTCGCTGAGCTTCGTGAGATGGTGGTGGGCAGTGCTTCTGGCTTCTGGAAGCAGCACTCAAGGGCTCCGTAGGCTTTCTACCACCTGCTCAGTCCTTTCCAGTCTGGCTGCGATCTTCTCTGCGAGCTGCTGCTGCCATGACATCACATCTGTCAGCTGTTGCACTATTTCCTCCATTTTGAAACGGTTCCAGGGAGAGCGAGATGACAAGCTGCAAAACAAACAACAAGTGTCAGCGGTTGATGGAATCCTTAATTTCACTCCTTTAAGGGTGCATTCTCCACCAGTGTAGCAGGGTGGAGTGAAAATGCAGACACAAGTTGAATGTGACCACACCCCCGAAGGGATTTTTATTTACAGTGCTGGTAAAATCCAACATTCTGTAGGTTTGTGAGGTGTGCTGGTGTCTTCAGTGAACGACCCTTGGTCCAAGTGAAAAGGTGCCCAGGTGATTTGTCGGTGCTTTGATTCTTTTCCAGTTCGTGCTCGTGTGATACGCCGATCGTCACCTTGATCAGTCCGTGGTTTCTGAGAGGGAGAGAGAGAGAACACATTAGTGTTTAGCGGAGAGGCTTCTCAGCGTCTGTCTTCGCTGTGGCTCTTTTAAAGGGCTTGAAGGGATGAGTACAGAAATGGCGATCGGCGTAATTGCATCCAGGTGGTGTGTGAGCTCCTTTTCCGGGATGATGCTGATTATCCATTGGGCGGCCCGCCACAATATATATATATATATATATATATATATATATATATATATATATATATATATATATATACATATACAGATAATTATGAATTCTAACCTATATCTTCCCATAACCCTAAACCTACTCCTCCGTAATGAAGAAAAATGTTTACAATAAAAAAATATATGAAAATGTAAAAAAAAAACGTAATGTGTACTTAGTTTTTATACCAGTTTTACAAATGAGGACACCCCCAAATGTTTTTCTTTTTTTTCAAGCTTTTTCAAGCTGTCATTTATGAGCCATTATCCTCATGGGGATCAAAAAAAAAAGAAAAGAAATGTTCCCACAAGGTCAGAATTTACTAGTATTGCTATACTTGGGGGGACATTTGATCTCCACAAATACATGTACACACACACATTATAACTAAGACACCTTGAGCTAACTTCAGTAATGATATCTTGAATGAAGAATCTCCTGGAGTGTTTTTATATGTATTTATATGCTATGGTGCTTTCTGGAGCTCAGACACAGCTGTCAGTGCAGCTGAGAGGAGGTAGAGAGGGGGCTCCTCATTCTGTCTCCTGAGGTCTGCATCGATCATTCTCCAAGGGGAGGCTGTGGGAGCCCTCTCTGTGAACCCAATCAAAAGGGGTGTTCATCAAGAGTGTCTGCCAAAAAACACATTCATGCCTGGGTTAACCTCCACCAAGCACAAACAGAACCTTACCATTCTTCACATTCAACGTTATCTAAGAGTCACTGTTTTTCTTTGTTTATGTTTTCTCTTTTGAAAATGCATAAAACCAACAAGAGTATTTAAAAAAAAAAAAAAATGTAAGACAAAAATACAAAGAAATAGATTTGCTTTAGAACCCAATGGCAATTAAGTGTACATACATTAATAAGATATTAGATTACTGTACATTAAACAATTATTAGAAATTAAAGTTTATGATTATGATTTTTTTCATTCATTCATCTGAAACTAGTCATTTGTAGGGCCAGACAGAATCTGCTGACATTTTTTTGTCATTTCCTCACAGAATTTTGTAAAAAAAAAAAAAAAAAAAAAAAGAGAGAGAGAGGTAGTGGGTAGCGCTGTCGCCTCACAGCAAGAAGGTCGCTGGTTTAAGCCTCGGCTGGGTCAGTTGGCATTTCTGTGTGGAGTTGGCGGTTCATTCCGCTGTGGCGACCCCTGATTAATAAAGGGACTAAGCTGAAAAGAAAATGAATGAATATAAATATTCATATTAAACCCCCTTTGAATTTTCTTTTCCTTTTTTAAATATTTGCCAAATGATGTTTAACAGAGCAAGGACATTTTCACAGTATGTCTGATAATATTTTTTCTTCTGAAGAAAGTCTTATTTGTTTTATTTCGGCTAGAATAAATGCAGTTTTAATTTTTTTTAAAACCATTTTAAGGTCAAAATTATTAGCCTCTTTAAGCTATATATTTTTTGAATAGTCTACAGAACAAACCATCGTTATACAATAACTTGCCTAATTACCCTATCCTGCCTAGTTAACCTAATTAACCTAGTTAAGCCTTTAAATGTCACATTAAGCTGTATGGAAGTGTCTTGAAAAATTATTAATCTGGGGTCTCCACAGCAGAATGAACCGCCAACTTATCCAGCATATGTTTTACACAGCGGATGCCCTTCCAGCTGAAACCCATCACTGGGAAACATCCATACACACTCATTTACATACATACACTACTTACCCAAGTCACCTATACCACATGTTTTTGGACTTGTGGGGGAAACCGGAGCACCCGGAGGAAACCCACGCCAACACAGGCAGAACATGCAAACTCCACACAGAAACGCCAACTGACCCAGCTGAGGCTCGAACCAGCGACCTTTTTGCTGTGAGGCGAACGTGCTACCCACTGCGCCACCGTGCAGCCCCATATACACATTTGCATATTAGGTAATAATATTACTGAATTTACATAAGTAAATAAATTATTCTAATTTAGATTCAATTTAGTACAGTAGTAAAGTGTACAATAAAGTTGTATATCAATTTATTCATTACATCTTCAGCATACTATTCATTACAATGAATTGATAAACTGTAGAAAATGCTTTAGTATGCTTTACAATTTACTACAGTAAACTAGTAGACTGTACCATATTGTAATATTTACTACAGTGTTTAGTTTGTTATATTTTTATTGCATTTACACTTTGTTAATCTATATACTATAAAGAGCTGTATTGAACTGATACATATTAATAACTGACATTATTTTAAAAGAGTTGCTTTATGTAAAACACAGTTGCTAATGTGACCAGTGTGTTCCAGTTTGCATTATAATGTAGTAAATTGATTTACAACACTTGCTATTTTCAGCAAACAAACACTCAGAGCAAATGGCTGAGTTCCTAAAGGTTGTCACACATACAGTATAATATAGTTGGAGAAAATGTACAATAGTAGTTCAAATTCTAATTAGTTTATTTTACTTTAGTAATTACTAGAAGTATAGTAACCACAACTACTACAACAAACCACATTTTACTGGAGCAAGGTTCAAAAAGACTACATTATTTACCACAGAACATTTACTACAGGTTCTGTAATACATTATTCTAACATATTTTGGGTAGAGAGACCTTTTAAGACACTGTAGCAAAAATGTGATGTTCCAGTGTGTTATTACAAACTGAAGATTATTATTATTATTATTATTATTATTATTTTTACTATTGATTGAAGTAAATTTTTGTAGGAAACATCTAAACCAAAAGTTAAAGTGATAGTTCACCCTAAAATGAACATTTACTCACTATTTACTCATATTACAAACCTTAAAGAGTTTCTTTCTTCTCCTCAACACTAAACAAGGTATTTTGAAAAAAGCAGTACAACTGTAATCATTGACTTCCATAGTAGAAAAAAGCAAGTACTATGTAAGTCAATGGTTACAGGTTACAACCTTTTTCAAAATATTTTGTTTTGTGTTCAACAGAAGAAATAAACTTATAAAGGTTTGAAACCAGGGTGAGCAAATGTTGACAGAATTTGTATTTTTGGTTGAACTATCCCTTTAACGGGTGGTTCATTCCGCTGTGGCGACCCCAGATTAATAAAGGGACTAAGCCGAAAAGAAAATGAATGAATGAATATCCCTTTAAGGACCTTTATATTTAAACAAAACAAAAAAAAACAGGAGGGCTTTGGTGTTTGGTGATCTTTCTGCTCTTGAGATTTGAAAAAAACCTTGGCCACTTGAGGAATTTATTTGGGGTTACTGTCAGACTGCATTACTGGCAGTGAGTGTTATTCCATATACGTTTATTCTGCTTACAGAAACAATATCTTCAATGAAAACAACTGAGCTGATTCTTATGGAAACTATTTCTATGAGCAAAAAAATGATGTGATATTTTGTGGTGTGTGAACAGTCTCTTCTTTCCTCTGGGAAAGCTACAGGTTAAATCTGCTGTAAGGACACCTTTTTTTTTTGTCACATCACACATGCACACTTCAGTAAACTGACAGAAAGCTTGTTAAGCTTATATGCCAAATTATATGCATGGTGAAATCTGTAAAAATCTAGCTGTGATGCTTAGTTTATGTCATTTTCTCCAATAAAGGCAAATTGGTTAACATGTTTACTCGACCATTTGCATTATCATCTTAATAAGCTTAATAAGTGGGTAAAGAACATGCATTTAAATGCCGTCACTGACAGCAAAAGGCAATAACAATTTTCATTTCTTTAAGTGCATCCAGACAGCAAAATTATTTCCGTTAAAGGTGAGGAAAAAGAGTTATAAAAATGTGAAATAAGTGAATAAAATAAGTAAATAAAAATAAGTGCTACAGTCAAAAAGTTGTGTCTTCAGAGGGTAATATAAACAATAGTTTTCTGTTGACATGTTGCAATACTCAAATACATTTTTACTTATTTCATTATTGTTATTATTTTTACATGATAACTGACATAATTATTTAAATTAATAAGTAAGACCCTCAAGTAACACTTTAATTTAAGTAACAATTTACTCCTTTAACTTATGACTTGCTATTACCTATAGAAATAGGCTTATTAACTGCCTATTCATTCATTCTTTCATTCATTCATTCATTTTCCTTCGGCTTAGTCCCTTTATTCATCAGGGGTCGCCATAGCAGAATGAACCTCTAACTTATCCAGCATATGTTTTACACAGCGGATGCCCTTCCAGCTGCAACCCAGTACTGGGAAACATCAATACCTACTCATTCACACACATAACCTATGGCCAATTTAGCTTATTCAATTCAATTTAGTTTATTCAATTCACCTATAGTGCATGTCTTTGGACTGTGGGGGAAACCGGAGCACCCAGAGGAAATTCACGTGAAGCGACCTTCTTGCTGTGAGGTGTCAGTGCTAACCACTGAGCCACCGTACTTCTAAAGTATGATCTTCTATCACATCCCTAATCCTAATCCTACACAATACCTGCTACCTTAGCTATTAATAAGCAACTGATTAGTAGTTTATTGATCTAATAGACTTAGTTAACACCACCACTAGGGAATGAGCATAAACATATAGATTGGTCTGTACATAAAGGGCACATTTAATTTTGTTTGGTGAACTACACTTTAAAGGCATTAAAATAAACATGCATATATTTATAATATATAATATAAATATGGGGTCATTAACAAAATAGACTGTGACAGTATATGGGGACAGTATATTTATTTTAAGATGTAATTTCTGTGTAATATTAAATAATTATGTGTACTTAATATATGGTTAGAGTTGCAAGTATGCATATTTAATTGTAATTACATATAGTACTATAGTATATGAGACATGAAAGGACTTCTTAAAATGAAGTGTTTCTATATATTTTCTATATACACTGTGAGATCCACAGCTATTAACTTGACATGCATAAAACAGCATTTTTTTATTATTGATTGATTAATTTAAATGATTTTTTGTGGATCTGTGTGAATTGGGATTATTTTGATAACACTGTCAATTGCCAAATAAATAAATAAATAAATAAGAATAAAAAAAAATCTATCTATCTATCTATCTATCTATCTATCTATCTATCTATCTATCTATCTATCTATCTATCTATCTATCTATCTATCTATCTATCCTAAGGTGTAAAAGACACGGCAAGCGTTCTCTATTGTTAAGTAAGTTAATTGGGACAAATCTGCTCAAACTCTCAAAGACTAATCATCTAGGTTAAGTAAGGGCAAAGATAATCCCCATGCTCGCAGTTCAAGTTGATCCGACACAATCGGACAACCCGCGTCTAAGCGCACTCAACCCCGAATCGGCCATTACCCGCAAAGTCTAGTTATGGAGGTTTAATGAACGCACAGCTAATGCGTAAATCCGGACGCCTTGGCATGCGCCATATGCGCCCGTCCGTACATCGCAGCGACCCTGATAAGCTTAACGGAGTTGTCCCTGCGACGCATCATGTCCCTTCTGACTGGTTTGTGCAATCTACCCGTTTGCACAGCCGCGGAGTGCCCCTGATCACCGTCTACACACGCTCGGTACCTTTCCGTTTCAACTGCTCTGCACTCTTTGCAGCCCATTCTTTTGAAAACTAGGATCGCCGTTTTCCTCGGGGTGTATCTGGATATCCCTGTAGTTTGCGAACGGAATAGTCAACGCGTTTATGGATTCACGACAAAACAATGGAGAAACAGGCATCAACTGAAACAAGGGAATAAACGGGGGACGTTCGGAGAGAGGAATAACCAGTTTAACAAGAAATCTGTGGTAACTGCCCGTTCTAGAGGTGCGTGTGGTCGTTTTCAGCTCATGTTGGTGGAAACTACACAGGGATGGTGTTCTAGGACTCGGGATTTCAGTGTGCAAAAGAATGCAGCCGGCTTTGGTTCGCCGCTTTTCTTTTAAATCAAATAAGATGCGCTGAAAGAGCTAATGTTTTAAGCGCCTCCGTTTAAGAATCAAGTGGAATCAGAGCGAATGGATACCTTTCCAACGATTAAGGTAAGTGACGGGTTTGTCACGCTGATTATTGAGAAGCTTTCATTTGGTGAGACGTTTTAAATACACCATTATTGTGACGGGTTTGAGTTTAGTTACATCAGTCAACGCGTTTCCGTCTATTGCGTCTTTAAAGAAACTCTTCTGTTTATTAAGATGTATATGCCCACAAATGTTTTTAGATATTTGCGATAAGAAATGTAGAGTGTAATTAAAATATTCGTGTTGTTGTTGTTGTCCTTTAAGGGTCAGTTGACAACCTCAGCATAATTCCCAGCTGAAAATACTTCAAGATTCCGTTACTTCTTTGTCGTTTCATGACCACCCATTAGATGTTCTCCTGCAGTTCTGTTGACATGTTTGATTTTATTTATTGTACAATTTGAGGTAAAACATGTTCTGTTCTGTGATATAGGCTACTGCGTATTGCAAACTCTTTGCATAGAGTGCATTTGTGATATATTTGATTCTTGCTTGTGTTCATGGGAGTGGTGAGTTTCTAATCATGGCTACTACTTATATATCACAGTACTGTTGTAACCTTGTAAAACGTATAATTCAGATGCGCAGGATAGCCATCAAGTGGTATAATATCCACTGAGTTCACATAATATTAGTAAAAAATAATAATAACACACATCATACAAGCGCATGTGGACATAGAGGCTATAGGCAAAAGCTGGTCATTTCAGCACCATGGACAGCACCTGTGATAGTTTTCCCTCCGTTCCATTTCGTGTTCGCGACGGAATAGATTGCAAATCTGCCGGTTTAATGAGAAGATTGTTTTTATGGGACCTTAATGAGACTCTCTGGCAGCTGTCAGTGATGATTGGGAAGGCACAAAGAGCATTCACCTTGCGGGCCAGCTCATGCAGCGTGTCAATGTCTGAGGAACAGATTCATTAGATGAACAAGCTTCAAGCACAAAGCCAATTTGTTTAGGACTCACGTGCACTGCAGCTTTAATAAGTTCCCTCCCGTTGTGTACCTGCTCCCAACCTTTCCAAATATAACTGAGAACAATTGCTGCGTTTGTCAGCACTGGTGAATTATAACAGCAACATCAAGCCATTACATTCCTTAATTAGTAGGCTATGCTCTATCGATCATTCTACTTCTTAGCATAGTATTTAATTACATATTTGACAATATAATCAAGCCCGTATATGTAGTAATTGTTTTGATACAGACAAACTCAAAATGGTTGCGTCCAAAAATAGCTGGGCTTATTTAAGCCATTATTATTTGCATCGTTAAATGAAACTCCAACCAATCAATTTGCATCAACATAAACGTAAACAACATAAACAAGAGTTATGCAACTTTATTTGAATTTTATTTGAATTTATATATATATATATATATATTAATTTATAACAATATATATATAACGCTACCACTTATCTATATAGTA
>CAIGQV010001319.1:5089981-5101146 GCA_903798115.1 Danio jaintianensis | reverse complement strand
TTATTTTAGTGGTTTGTTTTATTTAATTTAATTATTATTTTTTATTTTATAATAATTTTTTATCTTATTTTGGTGGTTCATTCCGCTGTGGTGACCCCTGATAATCAGGGATTAAGGCAAAGGAAAGTGAATTATATCTTTTATTTTATTATTTTGTTTTTGTTTTATTTCATTTTATTTGTTAATTTTTCTTTTGTTTTATTATTTTATTTGCATATTTATTTTATTTTGGCACTTTATTCTGCTGTGATGATATTCAGCAAATAAGCCGAGGGAATGTGAGTCAGTTATTTTATTTAATCTTAATATATTTTATTATTTTGTTTTATTTTATTTTATTTTTATTTATTTTTTATTATTTGATTTGCTATTTTAATTATATTTTAGTTTATTATTTTATTTATTATTCATTCATTCATTCATTCATTCATTTTCTTTTCGGCTTAGTCCCTTTATTAATCTGGGGTCGCCACAGCGGAATGAACCGCCAACTTATCCAGCATTTGTTTTACGCAGCGGATGCCCTTCCAGCTGCAACCCATCACTGGGAAACATCCATACACACTCATTCACACACACACACTACGGACAATTTAGCCTACCCAATTCACCTATACCACATATTTTTGCACTTGTGGGGGAAACCGGAGCACCCGGATGAAACCCACGCGAACACGGGGAGAACATGCAAACTCCACACAGGAATGCCAACTGACCCAGCCGAGGCTCGAACCAGTGACCTTCTTGCTGTGAGGCGATTGTGCTACCCACTGCGCCACCGTGCTGCCCTTTATTTATTATTATTATTTTTTTTTTTTTTTTTTGGTGGTTCATTCCGCTGTGGTGTCCGAAGGAAAGTGAGCGAGTGAGTTATTTTATTTTATTTCATTTTATCTCAATTTATTTTATTTTATTTTGGTGCTTCGTTCTGCTGTGGCGACCCCACATTTTTTTTTATTTTAGCCAACCCTTCATTTACTCCACAGTAGTGTTTTGTAAGGCAGTAATTGCAGGTTACCCCCTTTTTTTTTTACACTGTACCATCAAACAGACACCACAGAGTCAGAAAAGTGACGATGGTTCAATGCAGTCGTCAGCTTTTAAAGCCACTTCACTTCTTAGACAATTACCTCCATTTGGCCTCTTAGCCTTACGTCCACCTTCTTACGTAGCTTAGACTTAGCAACTTAAAAGGCTCTTGTACCATTCCAGTGCGATGGACAGATGGTTTGCCATTTAGTTATGAGCTCCCAAGCATTGCAGGACCTGTGTACTTGTACCCCCCACCCTACGCACACCTGCACACACATTTGTTGTCAGTGTACAGTAGGGGAAAAAAATCCCATCATTTGTATGCCAGTGTGCACTGAACTGCTCAGCCTCATTTGTCTTCTCTATATGTTAAACATGCTATTTATTATGCAGCAGTTAGGGATGCAAATGGTGGTTTCCAATTCAGCAGTATACAGTTGAAGTCAGAATTATTAGCCCTCCGGTTTATATATTATATTTTTCCCTAATTTCTTTTTTAACAGAGAGAAGGTTTTTACACACTTCTAAACACAATAGTTTTTATAACTAATTTCTAATAACTGATGTATCTTTGCCATGATGACAGTACATAATATTTTACTAGATATTTTTCAAGATGCTAGTGTTCAGATTAAAATGCAATTTAAAGGCTTAATTAGGTTAACTAGACAAGTTCAGTGTTGCCAGATTGGGCGGTTTTGTGTTTGATTGTGCGGGTAAAAATGGCTTAGGCGGGTTGACAAAATTTGGGCGGTTTTGAAACATAAGTTTTATATCCAATTTTTTAAACAGAACGTAACTGTGTGCTCTTACACCATTCAGATAGTAGTGACCAATGCGTGGCGCAAACTGCGTTAGCATCAAAATGTGACTCCCTGGACAAATCTGACTCCTCTTCGTGTCCACACGTTTCACGCAGCGTCTGCAGTTAAACTCACAGTGGTTTACCATAAAACTTTTATCGATCATTTTTCCCACAATTGACAGCAAGAACCAACATAGAAGCGTTGTCTGATTGACAAGCAGCACCTCAATGTGTTCAAAAGAATGTAAAACCCCAATGGGTCGCATTTATGCATTTACGCCATTATGCATCTACCTGAATCCATGGAGCTGCTGTGGAAGCTAGAACTCCTGTGCCCTGCTTCTGTTGTGTCAAACACGTCATCGTTTCGTGAGTTACCAAATTAATTATTTTCAGGCTCACCAGGTTTACTAGAGACACAGTGGAGCATTGCTAATTGATATCCTTAAAACTAAGGGACTGAATACAACATCTAAAAATACTTTATTTTAATTTCACAGGATATTTAATGCAAAGAATTTATAAACTATTTAAATTACATCTTTAAACAAATAAATCTACAATATATAGGTGAATAGGTAGTGTAATCTACAGAGCAATAAGTGCAGTGTTATGATGTGATCCAGTTATAATTTTACTATTGTGGTTCTGTGATTATTGGTGTTGGTTGCTGTATGGTTAAAAAATGATGACAATTAAAGTAACTAGGCTAATTTCTGATTTAAATAAATTTAAATAAAATATTAATTTAATATTCTGGGTGTTTTTTTGTGCATTTGAGCGAGTTTTGGACAGCTTTTGGGCTGGAAAAAGTCAGCTATATCTGGCAACACTGGACAAGTTAGGGTAATTATGCAAATCATTGTATAGCAATGGTTTGTTCTGTAGCATATTGAAAAGAAATATTGCTAAGGGGGCTAATAATATTGACCTTAAAATGGTTTAAAAAAAAATTAAAACTACTGTTACTCCAGCCAAAATACAACAAATAAGAAGAAAAGAAAAATATTATTGGAAATACTGTGAAAATTTCCTTAATCTGTTCAGAAATATTTGAATAAGAATTAATATTTCACAGCCCTCATCTGTATAGGGAGACGAAAATAAAACTAATTTAATAAAATTGGTATTGGAAAAAGCATTGGTATCGTTACCGATATCGAATATTTTTGAACGATACCCAGCCCAGCTATGGCTAAGTCTTTTTTTTTTTCTTTTGCTTCTTGGTATACTACTCATCTCAAGGAGCTGACATTATCTAGACTAAGTCTGTGTAATCTCTGTCTGTCGGGCAATTATAATTTGAATTCTCATAAGACAGAGATTATGCAAACTCTGAAAAGGCCCTCCAGGCTAAGATTCAACTAAAGTCTACTATTAAAAAAAAATGCGGCAGAGACCTCGGGGTTCTTAACTGACGTCCACTCAATCAGAGGAACGACAGGCTAGAAGTGCTGCCAGCCTAATCTCTGTGACTGGCAATAAAATACTTACACTGCCTTAGCCCACAAGGGATTAGGGAAATTTCCCTAATGAACTTACAGTTAAAGCCTTTCACCCACTGGACCCAATTTACAGAGCACTCTTTGAACCATTCTGGACTCAGCATACAAATGCATTAGAGTCTGCAGTGAGCATTACACCGGGGCTTGAAGATATCTTTGCAGGATTCTTGTTGTTATTTGTTTGATGTCGTTAGGCTAGCAAAGCAGGCAAGCGTTAGTTAGGCTAGCAAGTTTCTAATCACATTTAAAGGTAACTTAAGAAAAGTGATTGGCTGAGATTTTAAGGATTGGCCACACTAAGAGTATACAGAATACTATTAAAATCTCTTTCTCTGACTCTCTCTCTCATAAATATATACACACATGACATAAATCTATATAAATATTTCCATCACTTACAGTGCAGTCAATTGTTAAACATTTCTTTGACTTCCATGGACCTATTGTTATAAAAATGGCTGTTTTTACATTTTATTTTTACATTTTATTTGCACCTCCCACCCCCAACTCCTATGGTGTGTCTGCCTTGAACATAGTTCAAGAAATAACAGCTCTTATAAATTAAAAAGAAAATCATTTATTAATAAATACATCAGGCCTGATTTCATTCTTTCATTAATTTTCATTTGGCTTAGTCCCTTTATTTGTCAGGGGTCGCCACAGCGGAATGAACCGCCAACTTATCCAGCATATGGATATTCGGGACTCGAACCAGCAACCTTCTTGCTGTGAGGCGACAGTGCTAACCACTGAGCCACCGTGCCACCCAGGCCTAATTTTAATGGCTATTTTAGTAAATGGCAATCATTTTCTATCATCCTTATATATCTAAAAACATAGGAACTTGAATCAGAGAAACCATGTCTTCTTGTGTGACACTACAGTATATAATAATTTAAAGGGCACCTATGATGAAAATCCTCTTTTGTAAGCTGTTTGGACAGAACTGTGTGTAGGTATAGTGTGTCCACAGTCATATTGGAGTGATATAAAGACAATAAGTCTCTTTTTAAAAATTTCCTGACGTTAAAATAGGATCCAAATCCCTCCCATTTTGAGGCCAACTGCAACGTGACGTAGGAGTGCGGTTTCCCCGCCCACCAAATTGATTGACAGCCACGTATTAACATGTCTCCTTAGTAACGCGTATAATCATATCAACAAGACAAGATGTGCGTAAAGCAACCGGGATTAAGCGATCTCTTCAGCTCTCTGCGTTCAGCAGCACCCCAAGAATGAGTTTTACAAGTTTAAAACATTTCTAAAACAGTGCATGTTTGTAATAAAGACAGTAAAATCACTTCCTAATTCTTCACCACAGCCGCATAGTGTCAGTACAATTAACTCAATCCCAGTTCATGGACTTAAATGAGGTTTATTTTGTACATTAACATAACGGATATCCATACAGCAGTGGATATTAACGTGTATCCTGTCACATTTGCCGTGCAAAAACAGTGCAAAGCTAAACGCGTGTGTGTCTGTGTGTGTATGTGTGTGTGTGTGTGTGTGTGTGTGTGTGTGTGTGTGTGTGTGTGTGTGTGTGTGTGTGTGTGTGTGTGTGTGTGTGTGTGTGTGTGTGTGTGTGTGTGTGTGTGTGTGTGTGTGTGTGTGTGTGTGTGTGTGTGTGTGTGAACGAGCGCATGCACAAACTTTATAACAACATTATGTGTGTCTCGTTGTTGTAAAAAAGACTTTAATTAACTCCACAACAAATACATCAAATAACCGTTGGTAAAGTTCTTAAGAAGCTACACCCATCATAGCAATAGTGAGCAATCTCTTTGGTTCTGACACGCACGTGGAAACGGTGGGCAGGGAGAAGCAGCTCATTTGCATTAAAGGCACAGGCACTAAAACAGCAAAAAAGTAAAAACTGCTCAAATTTCTAATATACACAAAGGTATAATAAATTATCTGATAGGTATTTTGAGCTGAAACTTTACAGACACATTCTGGAGACACAAAAGACTTATCTTGTAAAAGGGGTCAAATTGGTGCCCTTTAAAATCAGGCAATTCCACTGAAAACTAATTAGTTGAAGGACCCCATACAATATCATGTGACTGAAGCCTCATGTGAAGCCTATGATGTGCACCTGTTAAGTTTTTGTCTCAGATTTTATTATTTACATATTTAACTTTTTCGAAACCACTATAAAATTGTTGGATTTTGTTGTCCGACAAGTCACTGACAAAAACATATCTAAATAATTTCATATAAAATAAAATGAATAGCACTATATGAAGATAAGTGTCCGATAACAAAGATAAATCACTCTCACAATATTTGTATATTACTAAGAGCTGTTTTTGTTCATTTTTGCAATGTTCACAGTCACCATAAGATTTTTTTAAGGCAAATTTCAGTAAAAAAGTAAAAAACAAACAGTGGAACTAGTAAACGTATTGACCTTTTATATATTTTCTCAAACATCATACTTCAAACTACATAAATATACATTTGTTTTCCTTCATAAATGATGTTTTACAATAAAAAAAATGGTGTTTTACATTTTTATCAACTACCCAAATACTGTATATTTAAGACATAACTAATACACATAACTAATATCTAGAAATAATATGTAACATACAGAAAACATTGTTAAAAATCTTATCATTCATTTTCCTTCGGCTTAATCCCTTTATTCATCAGGGGTCGCCACAGCGGAATGAACTTATCCAGCATATGTTTTACACAGCGGATGCCCTTCCAGCTGCAACCCAGTAATGGGAAACATCCATACACACTCACTCACACACATACACTACGGCCAATTTAGTTTATTCAATTCACCTGTACTGCATGTCTTTGGACTGTGGGGGAAACCGGAGCACCCGGAGGAAAACCACGCAAACACAGGGAGAACATGCAAACTCCACACAGAAAGAGATGCTGCTCGCTGCAGAGCCACTTGGGCTCCAATGAGGGGGAGCTTGAGCTCTAGCTCCTCCTCCTATAAGCTGTTTTAATGCGTTTCCTCACCCCACCCCTAACCCCAGACCCCAGTGACATCACTAGTAGAAGAAGTGCAGCAAGGAGGAGCTAGAGCTCAAGCTCCCCCTTGCTGGAGCTCAGCTTTGCCCAAGTGGCTCTGCAGTGAGTACCACTTGCACAGAAATGCTAACTGACCCAGCTGGGACTAGAACCAGTGACTTTCTTGCTGTGAGGTGACAGTGCTAACCACTGAGCCACTGTGCCACCCCAAAATCTGATTATTTCTTTCTAAAATGACAATTTAACATTTGTTATTATATTTCCCTCAATCAAATTATGAATAAAGAGTAAATTTGTGGTTAAGAGATCAACCTCAAAACTATTTGTCATCTTTCAGCATCTTATTAAAATCCTAACATGATCAGTAAATCTGCCTTGTGTAGCAAAATATCAGAATCATCAGATGTGATATTATTTTTATTATATATTATTTTATCTTATTTGTAAATGTGTAGCAGTGTTTTTGTGCAGGTTTACGTATTTGTACATCAACATAATGGGGTAATATTAAGGTAGAACTAGATCATGATTAGGCGGACATGGTGTGTATTTCAAAGATTAACAGGAGTGAGGGTGCTTGTTTACTTGATGATCTGCAATAAATAACTTAATGGACTCATTGATTAGTGTTTGAAATGCTCCCAGACATTCCTTAATTACACAGAACAAAAACATCCGCTGCTTTCATTGCATAATAAACGCAAGCTGAAATCTGCCCTATTATTCTTAAGAGGCAGTCGTATTAATGGCATTTCAGCAGAAATTCTGCATGGAAAGAAGCTCCATTGATCACTGTCAATAGCTTAATGTTGTATAGTGCATAGCTTGCATAGAAGTTGCTGTTGTTCTGCATGGAAATTCACATGATGAACTTCAGTTAATAATTACAGGTTGCATGGATTTCTGTTGGAATTATTTATTGATCGATTGATTGATTGATTGATTGATTTTTTGATTGATTGATGTAAATACTGAAATAACAGAAAACATGCTTAGCCCTCCCGTGAAATGTGTATTATTGTTCAAGAAGTTCCCATGTAATGTTTAACAGGGCAAGCAAATTTCACAGTATTTCCTATAATATTTTTCCTCTTGTTGATAAAGTCTTATTTCTTTTAGTTTGGATAGAATAAAAGCAGTTTTTATTATTTTTTTTAAAATAACTGAAAGTCAATACAATTAGTCCTTCTAAAATTAGAATTCAGAATTGTAAAATTTGAATTTAGAGGTTGTTAGTTTTTCTCGATTGCTACAACAAACCGCTGTTGTCCTATGGCTTGCCTAATAATCAAACTTGCCAATTTAAACTAATTAACCTAGTTAGGTCTTTAAATTGCACTTTTAGCAGAATACCAGCATCTTGCAAAATAACTAGTAAAATAGTATGTACTGTCATCATGGTAAGAACAAAAGACATTAGTTAGTAACTAATGTTTATGCTTTGGGAAAAAGATTTTTCTCCATTTAACATCCCTTTGGAAATATTTCAGTAATAATTAGAATGTCATAGGAGGGCTAATAATAATGCACACAACTTAATATATTGTAAAATGATTAGAGTACCCACCAGGGCCCACCCTTTCAGAAACGTGAATTCTATTTCATTAATTTTCCTTTGGCTTAGTCCCGTTATTCATCAGGGGTCGCCACAGTGGAATGAACCGCCAACTTATCCAGCATATATTTTACACAGCGGATGCCCTTCCAGCTGCAACCCAGTACTGGGAAACATCTATACACTCTCACATGGACACACATACACTACGGCCAATTTAGTTTATTCAATTCACCTATACTGCATGTCTTTGGACTGTGGGGAAACCGGAGCACCCGAAGGAAACCCATGCGAACATGGGGAGAACATGCAAACTCCACACAGAAATGCCAACTGACTCAGACGGGGCTTGAACCAGCGACCTTCTTGCTGTGAGACGACAGTGCTAACCACTGAGCCACCGTGTCGCCATAGTGCATAATATCTGTACAAATTACATTATGATTTCAGACAAAAGCAGACATAGAGTTCATAAAGGGAAATATTGGGGATGTGAGCATAAATGAAAACAAAATAAAGAGTGATGCTATAGCCTACAAGTATGATGATGGGAAGTTCGGATTGTTTGAATACAATAAGGTGACGCGGTGGCGCAGTGGGTAGCACAATCGCCTCACAGCAAGAAGGTCGCTGGTTCAAGCCTCGGCTGGGTCAGTTGGCATTTCTGTATGGAGTTTGCATGTTCTCCCCGTGTTCACGTGGGTTTCCTCCGGGTGCTCCGGAGACATGTCCAAAGACATGTGGTAGGTGAATTGGGTAAGCTAAAATTGTCCGTAGTGTATGTGTGTGATTGAGTGTGTATAGGTGTTTCCCAGTGATGGGTTGCAGCTGGAAGGGCATCCGCTGCGTAAAGCGTGCTGGATAATTTGCCGGTTCATTCTGCTGTGGCGACCCCAGATTAATATAGGGACTAAGCCGAAAAGAAAATGAATGAATGAATACAATAAAAAAAATTACGGATTGATTCTCTGACACATAACTCACAAACACACGCAAACGACGGCATCTTGAACAAGACAGTGATGCAGCTATCAATATACAGTGGTGGGAAAAGTGTTTGATTTCAGATCATCAAAAAAATTTAAATATTAGACAAAGATAACACAAGTGAACACATCACGCAGTGTTTAAATGATGGTTTTTACTATTAAGAGTAAACAAAATACAAAATCACATAGCCCTGTGTGAAAAAGTGTTTGCCTCCCCTGTTAACACATAACTCTGGTTTATCAGACCTTGAGTCTCTAGCCACACCCAGGCCTGATTACTGGCACACCTGTTTGCAATCAAGAAATCACTGAAATAGGACCTGCATGACAAAGTGAAGTAGACCAAAAGATCCTCAAAAGCAGGGGGAAAACACTGTTTTTCTCCAGTTTCTGTGTGGAGTTTGCATGTTCTCCCCGTGTTCCCGTGGGTTTCCTCTGGGTGCTCCAGTTTCCCCCACAGTCCAAAAACATGCGGTACAGGTGAATTGAATAAACTAAATTGGCCATAGTGTATGTGTGTGGATGAGTGTGTATGGATGTTTCCCAGTAGGGTTGCATCTGGAAGGGCATCCGCTGTGTAAAACATATGCTGGATAAGTTGGCGGTTCATTCCGCTGTGGTGACCCCTGATGAATAAAGGGAGTAAACCGAAGGAAAATGAATGAATGAATAAATTATGCACTATTTCACTGGGGAGTGCTCAAATTGATAGGGGAGCACCGTGGCTCATAGTGAAAGCATGTCAGAAAGTGGGAAGGGAGGGTTGGCATTGCAAAGGGTGAATTAAAAAAAGATTGTGATCACTTTGCTTTTGAGGTATTGAACTGATCATGAGTCAGATGTGATGATAAAGCCGTTGATATAGAAACGGCTTTTAAGAGCTGATTTCTGACAAAGGCAGACAGTAACTGGAGCAATGGCACCTCAGGGAAGGTGAATGGAAAGGAGCTAGGCCATGCCCTGCAGCCACACACTGAATTAGAGACCCCTCCAGGGACTCGGGGGAGCAGTTCTCATCTCACCGTGAAATATAAGAACATCATTACTCCCACCCACGATCAGAGGCTCCTAAAGAGAGATGAAGCCTTTGTGCTCACGTTCAGGAATGGGAAGGAGTCAGGTTTATTACTTCATCTCTACATAACCCCATCGTATAAAAGGCCCCTCAGGCACATGAGATTTGCATAACTAATCTTAATATCCTACTGTATTACATTGTTTAGTGTAAGCATTGTTAATAGTGTATCTGTGTTAAAATTGCTGTGTGCATAAATTTTCACATTTTCAGAAGGAAATCGTGGCATTGAAATGGTGACTATTCTAGAGTATGCCTGGAAGCGGCTATGCTTTTGCTAAGGTGTTGATATGGTATTGGGTTAAAGAGAAAATTCACCCTACATTGAAATTTTACTCACTATTTACTCGCCCTTAAGTGGTTATTAACTTTTATGAATTTCTTTCTTTTGTTGAAGACAAAAGAAAATATCTTGAAGTAAGCTGAAAACCTATAACTATATACTTCCATAGTAGGAAAAACAAATACTATGGAAGTTAATGGGTACAGGTTTCCAGTTTTCTTCAAAATATATTTGTGTGTGTGTTCAATGATATAAAGAAATGGTCTGTGTGGCTGCAAACTTCATGTGTTTATGGGATGCCCTATTCCCTTGTTATGTTCCCTGAGGGATCCCCTTGTATACTCATGCTTGAGTTCATAATGTCCAGAGAAACCACTGTACTGCAATTCACCAGGGTTTTACAGCACATAAACGATCACACTAAAAAGAAACAGAAAGTTTGCACTGGAGGTCAGTGTATCATATGAGGTTTTAGCATCAAGCCTTGGGCGATTGGATCCAGTCACATTTAACATCCATTTTTAGATTTGTATCAGAGCAGAACTACTGTATATGTACGGTAAAGACATAAGGTGTTCTTGGACACTGCCTTTCTCTGGTGTCACATTTCGAAGAATTAATGGAATGGGGGGAGGGGGGGTTAGGCCCTCAGAGATTGTTTAAATGGGCCGAAAATGGAGAGCTACTTGTAGAGTGGCTGGGCGATAACATTCAGTCTCAGCTGGGTACGTTTGCACTGTGAGGCTGTAATTTAGAAAGGATCCAAAGCTTATCACTAGGCATCCTGGTGTTGGCGAGAGAAAAAAAATCTACAGGGATGAGTCACTCTGAGAGAAAAACATAGCTAACAACATACACTTGCTCAGTTCTAAAACCTTGCGAGCTCAATTGCTGCCATTATAAGGTAGCATCGTTTTGTAA